>PVJH01013632.1:0-59644 GCA_004026705.1 Nesogale talazaci
AAAAAGAGATTATTATCCTAACTAAAACTGCTCTATCTTGTAGAGTAAAAAATGCATATGCAAGTGTTTCTTTCTCTTACCTGAGGAAACATAATTCTCCTAAATTATGCAGATAAAGAGAATATAATTATTCACATTAAAGATAGTTTTTGCTTCCTTAAATATAATTTCAGTCTCCAACATGTAGCTCAGAATTAATAAACTGGAAAACATTGTTAGGTAAAAGTCTTAAGAATTACCCTGTGGGCAAATGTGAGAGTGGGACAGAAGAAACATAAAAGGAAACAGAGGCAAGACATAGGAAGCCAAGCTTTGGCTAGGGATTAAGTATAGATGTGCACCTTTAAAAATATTTTAATTCTTTCCCTTCTGAAATCCTTAAAAGATGTAGGTTGTTCTCTTGTGTCCCACATTTTTTAAAAGATTTTCTTGGTCTTTGTTGTTGTTGTTGTTGCTGTTGTTATTTGCTCTTCTTTTTTTTTAATCTATAGACTTGATTTTTTTGTCTTCAAAATCTCACTAACTAGAGTATTCCTCTTTTCAATTCTGTTCCTCTGTTCTTCTAAAGGATTGCGCAATTCTGATAATTTGTGTTTGATTTTTTTGTGTGTTTCTGGTTCTAATTTTTTAAGGCTTATAAGGAGGCTTTTCTATTTTTTTTTTAATTTTCCTCTCAAGATCTTCCTTCTTCTCTTTTGTAAAAGTGCAACCATTATTTTCATTATCCTTTTTGGTAATTCCATTGGCTGTTCAAGTCCTGTTATTTTATTTAGGTCTGGTTGGTGTTGGGTTATTTATGTTTGTTTCTTTTTTGTTTGTTTGTTTATATTGTATTAGTTTGTATTTTATTATATGTATATACTTCTTTTACTACCATCTTTCTTGATGTACTCATTAAGGATGCTAAGGAGGTAGAATAATGTGCAAGTAGTTAGCTCTATTAGTTGGTACAGCAGAGGGATCATAGACACATAAATATCTGGAGGACAGTGTTCCATAAAGTGTTTAAGGGAGGATCAGAGTGGAAGAGACTGTGTTAGAGGAGTAAGAGTGTTAGTCAAAAGGAAACAAAAAAGGGAAGGATTGGGTAGTGTTCATTAGTAGGGTAAAGAGGAAATTGGATTTAAAACTGCCTTATCTTGTAATGATACATGAATGACTAAAAATATTTGATAGGAAAAATATGTCAACTTTCAGTTTTATGAGTGTGAGAAGGAAAAAATGATTGCTTTGAAGAAAAGAAAGAAAAAAGGTAGCAAAAATGACTATGATATAAAAATTTAGATATTAAATTAAAGGAGAAAGGGGAATGAGACAAAAGTATTAAAATATTAAAAATAATATGCAGTAAGAAACATAAGAGCTGTTAATATATGTTTGGACTCTGAGCTTTCCCAAGGATCTTTGTCTTTGATGTGGATACTAACTTGTGGATTGATGATGTGTTGAGGGACTAGAAGATAAAGTAATTGAAAGCAAAAAAGAGCAAAATGATAATTTTTTTGTCCTCACACAGACCAATAGACTAAGATGTCCGGATTAGGGATGACCTATAAGAATTGTGTACAAGTTTGTTTTGAAGAGAGGAAGAGTATATGAATGACAGAACACACCACCACAAGAATACCCGGGGTCCATACCTTATCCCACAGAAAAGATGATTCCTGTATGGAACAGAGGACTGGAGCAGTTGGAAGCAGTGTCGGAGGGTACATGGTTTAACTATTGTTCGGTCTTTTAGGGTGGCAGAGTAGACTAGGGCATGATTTTTGTGAGTGGTAGGGCTGATAGCTCAGTATTCTTATGATTTAGGTTAATTCTCCTAAAGGAATAAGTCAGATAAAAGAGGATGCAGTCCCTTCTTGGATGATGGAGGTGACCCACTGGGGAAGGGGGAGTAATATCCAGTACTGCCACCTACCTGCATAGTCTAGGAGGGAGGGATGGAGCAGTAGTCTGCTCAAAGTGCAAGATGCTTCTCTGAGTAGCCTGGGGTGCTGACCAGGGACTGTTGTAGTGGTTTAGCTGGCAAATTGCTCAGTCTATCCAGAAAATCAGCCTGGAGTGGCCTTTGGGCTCTGGGGCTTACTACGGTCTGTGTCTCTTGCACAACTCCCTGCCTGTTTTGTAAAATCAGTTTCAATGGACGGGTATTGTTATGCTAACATATTGAAATTGGGCCAGGTGTGTGTCTGCTAACTAAGGAAGAAGAAAAAAAGACAACCCTGCAAAAGCTGAGCTTTTCCAGTTTCTTAAGACTGGCTAGTGCTAGCTGTACCTTAATGATGGGGATTTTATTTTGCTGAGTGAGGCTGGAGCTCACTCAGTTTATGTGGAAAGTTACCTTGGACACTATTTACACCCGCTCCTGTCTGCCCTGTGAAGCTATCTCCACTCAGCTCCTCAAACTGTGCTATCAAGACTCTCTGGGAGATAGGGCTGCAAGGGGATCTGAGCAAGCTCCTTTGTCTTGTGCTTATACCTGCCCCAGGCGCGTCACAAAGAGCCATCCATGTTCCTGTGGCTTGGCTGCTCAACCGCCCTTGAAGTCATCCATTAAAACCAGGAAAAGTTGGTAGAGAGAGTTGTTGAACTGCACTCCAGTGTCTTGTGTGGATGGCCAATGAAAGAAGGGAATCTATCAGCAGGCATGGGTACTCTTTCGTTTTAATACATTGTATCTATTTTATACTGAGATCCTTGCTATCTGGAAGTATAGGCTCTTAGTTTTTACATCAGTGCTGCATGATTGCTATCTTCCTTTTAGTGGGTTTGATGTGTCATTTTTATCATCATTAATAAAGATTAAACTTATATATCAAAAGCACTTACATGTTTTGAACCAAATAATGTCCACCATAGTGCTAGCTTATGGTCTTTGTATGTAGCACACTTTCCCACCCATAGTTGACCAACATTAAAATAAAATGTCTAGTATATGAGGCATGCATTATATCATATAAAACATCTGGATTAATAAAGAAAGTTAACTGCCATAGACTTTGACTTTTGCCACATATTCATTTTATAATTATATTCAATATACCCTTACCATATATATTTATATTGGTTCCATTTTCTTCAAGCTATATGTATTTGGAGTAGTAAAGAAGAATCATTTTTCTTCAAAGATGTTCAAAGTTAATCCTTCATTCAGGCTATATTCTAAGTGTTAGAAACTAAAAAACTGCAATGATACACTATAAAAATTATCATAATGAAGATGTGTACAAAAAAGATAGGACCTTAGAAAACGTGCTCAGGTATCACTGAGATAATCAGAAAAAGATTCAGAGAATATCTGATGCTTTTAATGACACTTCAAAGAAAATATATGCATGTATCAAATAAGTAGATGGATATATTTCAGGAAGAAAGAAAAACACTTGTGAAGGTACAGATAAAATTTTTTGCTTCAGTACTGTGGGAGTTATGTAATCTGGTGTCAATTTGAGGATTAAGAATGAAGGGGTGGAGTCTAACCTGTCAATCAGGATATAGCCAATGAGACCTCTGTGGGCATGGTCTTCTACTGATGATTCTGGGCACTCCTGATTTTCCTCCTTGGAGGCAGGACACACTCTGTTCAATCCCTGGGAGACATTGCAACTGACAAGATACATGTAACTACACTAGTGCTTGAAGCTAGAGAAACCACATGGAGACCCCATAAAGATAGACTGATGGCAGTCAGAGCCGCAGAGCTGAAGGAACCATGTAGAGACCCCTGCCAGCACTGAGATGCCTTTAACCACACTGAATCCACAAGACGTCCCATCCACTGACCTGTGATCTTCTTGCATTTGGCAACATGGCATGTGCTTCGTGAGTCTCAAGAGAACTTATAGATTGTTATAGGGGATATGGGCTAATATTGGACTTATGAATGTGATCTGGACTGGGTTGAGATGTTTTCTAAATATTCAATTGCTTGCATATATAACTCTCTTTCTTATACACATATGAAAATCTATGAATTTATTTCTCATCTATCCACACTAATACCAGTACTCCCAATAATTTTGTTAAGGGTATATATCCCTCTATTTTATCTTTTCACATAAGTACACATGTCCTTGTATTATATCTTTATGATATCTTTTTAATGGTTTTTTATTTTTTGAAAATTAACCCTAGTCTGTCACTTGAGATCTAGAAAATATTTTCTGCATAGCCTTGTAACTATGGAGACTCACATAGAGTTCATGGTTATTAGATGGGGAAGTCCTGAGTGAGGGAGGAGCAGATGTAGACATTTGAATCGTATATATTAAAGATGACTAAAAGATATGCATACTGTGAATGGAGGCTAGAATTAATATTCTTTGAAGGATGAACATTGGCACATCTTAATCAGTTCAGAATATGATTACAAAAATCTAAATGCAAATCTCTTCACGTGTCACTGTGGATTTTCTGAAGAGAAGGCATAACTGAAAAATGAGCTAATCAATAGCCAATGGCCCAAATGAGAGATGAGGAGAGTTGTGGATGGTGGATGGCACTGGAGAATGAATTGTGAAGGAAGCATTTATAATATTTTTCTAAGTTAACAGAAGTATGTCACACTAACTGAACTGGAAGAAAGATTAAACATGTAATAAAAAAATACTTGCTATCTTAAGTTGGGTGAACGTGGTGTTTATCATCTGAAGGTGATGGTGAAAATATACAAATGAATACAGCGGGATTAAGGAGTGATTGAATCAGCCTGTAAAAGATAGCAGAAACTTATAGATTGATAATGAATTTAACATTAAATGGTGTTTTCTTTTTTATACATTGTTCCTCTCAAAATTTTGCCTCTCACAATTAAAATCTATGTTTTTGTTTTTTAATTGGGAATTAGTTACACTTCGCACCATCTATGTTTCACCAGCTTATGCATGAAATATAATGTTCCATATTTCTGGTACACTGTTGCAAAAGCTATTTTCTCAAGGGATTCTGGAACAGATGTCAGATTTCCCTGACATTATTACATTAAGGTTTACCATCTAAATGCAAGTAAGAATTCTGAGGGCTATTGAACAGCAAATGTTCCTCATGTATCACATTACAAAGCACAGACCTGGGTTAAAGAACTTGATGTCAACTTGCTGCAAAATGTAGTGTTCAATTGCCCACAAAACTTCAATTTCTGAACCTCTAGTAAGATTTTTCTAGTGCTTAAACAATGAACTGTATAAAACCGGCAGTGACAGGCATTGATGAAATCCTTTTTAAAATATGTACTTAACCCTACTTTGGGGCCACACACATTCTCTTTCTACTTTTTCCCCCATCCGTCTTGATTTATTTGATTTTATACTATGTTCAGAAATGTTTAAGAGAAACAGTAGGCATTGTAAAATAGAAAAATGATGTGAAGGTCAGATCTGAGGATCCTTCTTAAAAATATAACCAAGAAGTCATAAATCACAAATCCATCTTTACTTGAAGGATGATAAGGGATGTCGTTCAACCTCTACCCAAGAGCATAATATAGATTACATTAAGACTAAAAACATGAATTTCTTTCTTAGCTCTGAAAAAAAACCCTTTTTAAAAATTATACCAAATTATGTCCTCACTTTGAAGAGTTTCAGAGTCATGAACTGCACGAGAGCTATAGAAATCCAGAATCCAACATTGGTACAAATATGCTATATACTTAGAAATATTTCTTAGATTAGAAATTAATAGAGAAATGAGGTCATTCTAACAGAGAATATAAATTCAATCAATGTTCCATGAAACATGTGAAAGCAATTACGGGTAGAGAGCATCAAAGAATTAGGATGTTATAGCACAGGAAGATTACAGAACCAAAAAGTAAGAGATCAGTTTTAAATATGATCAAGAATGATGCTAAGAATTTTTTTTTATTTGAAATATATTACTTTCATTGTTTCTTCAAAATCTTTCCTATTAAGTTGAAACATTCTTAGTGCATTGATATTCTTTTGAAAAATTCAAGTAGAAATGTGTAATTTTACTCCAAACATTTTGTGTAACCTTGAATGTTATTAACAGATCAATCAAACAAAATTAACTCCCATTTCAGCTGCGATTTCCCAAGAACATGGAAAAGAGGTTCACAGTCAGATCCTGAGGTTGCGAGTCTTTCCAGGAGCCAAACACACCATCCCTTTCCAGTGGAGCATCTGGCGATTATTAACCACTGACCTTGCGGTTAGTAGCCTAATTCCATAAACCACTGTAACACCAGATAGCGCCATCAGCAGCATCAGACCTGAGTTAGTATGTACATGAGTACATTTAAGTGTTAGTCAAATTATTTTAGGGTAATCTATAATTCTTATCCCATATGAATTTTAATAACCATGATTAAAATAATTTGAATAATGCTAAATAATAATATGTCACTATTGACTCATGTTGCTTGTTTTATCATAATTACAACCAAAAGTCAAAATAGTTTCTGAATTTCTTTTCCATGAAGAAAATATGTGTATATATTTAGCTATAAATTTACAAGGGAACTACAAAATCTAGAGAAAAATGGAATAAACTTGTAGTAACCTTTTTCAGAAACTTTTGGAAGTTCCTTTGTATATTTCTAAATAAAGTCTATTTCACATATTTGACTTTTTTCTCTTGCACATACCATATTTTGAAGATTGTTAGAAGAATTTTTATTGTATGACAAGTGAAATAAGCAAAAATTACATGATTTAAAAGAAAGAAATCTGCACGTTTTTAGAAAATGTCTCAAAATATTCAGTAAATTGAACTAGAAAAAAATAAAGCAGAATAAAAAGACCATTTAAATTATTCCATAAAAAACTGTTTTTGAGAGATTATATGCATATCATGGTGCTTGAATCCGAAGAGTATAGTTTGATTATCCTATATGGACAGAGTATACAACTTCCATCAAAATTATGAAATTAGCTATCACCAGCAAAGAGCACCCTTTCATGTTCCTTTCCATAATTTGTGCCTCTTCTCTGCTCAAGGTAGCAACTGTTCTGACTTCTAGAACCATACATTAAGTGAACTATCTATTTTATGAAAATGACGCCAGACTGCATGTATGACTTTCTTTGTGTCACTACTTTTGTGCTTGTTTCTTTTTACCTGTGGAAGAGACCCACATTTGAAATTTGAAATTTCTCTGTCATGTTTTGTGCTTCAGGGTAAACTAGAGAAACAAATCCACAGAAATTCATGCATTATGGTGAGAGTTTTATATAAAGGGTAAGAGGACATTAAGAAAACATCCCAACTCAGTGCTGTCTAAGCCCATAAATCCAACATTAGCGCATAATCCCGAAACCTATCTACAAAGTCCTCCTCAGTCTCACTAAATGCATGCACTGATGCTGACTGCAGGAGGAAACCCTAATCAGTGAGCCTGTAAGCATCTCAGGGCTGGCAGGGGTCTCCACATGGCTGCTCCAGCATCCAGGGCTACATCAGGGTAGGTTCATGTGGCTTCTCCTTAGGGATGTCTTGTCGGAAGTGAGCCTTGCCAGGTGAAGCAGGGAACTGGCTAAGTCAGCTGCACCCTGGTCCAACCAAAAGAAATCAAGAGACCGGAGAACTGGAAAGGTGAGGCTCATGGAGCCATTGATCTCTCTGCCCTTCAATGAATCTCACATGTGTTTATCAGCAGGTTGGCACAATAAACCATAACCATCACAAATGTGTACTATCATAATCTTAAAATCACTACATATAGATTCATTTAATGTTAATTTTGTACACGTGGGTTGTTTCTAATTTGAATATAAAAAAGAATGTTGTTGCCATTTGTGATAGTTACATCATTTTATGTCAATTTGATATATAACAATGCAGAGGTGGAGCCTGGCCTGTCAATCAGATCACAGTCTGATCATGACTCCCTGTGAGCATGGCCGTCTCATACAGGGAGACTCCTGACTCTGTCTTCACCTTCCTGTTGACAAGCTACACTGTGACCTCACAGCACCCTATTTTAATGCAGCTGCTGCCATTGGATCCACACAGCTGTTCACTCTGGGGCCTGTCATCTTAGTGCATTCGGCATCATTGTATGTGGTTGCATGAGGCTGAAGGGAGATTTATGGACTAGTATCTGACTTATGGCCTTGATCTAGATTGAATTCGGATGTTTGTTTACTATAAAATTACCATGCTTCTTGATCTAAAACTCTCTCTTACAAATATATGAGTGCCTCTGGGTTTATTTTTCTAGTCAACCCTGCCTAACACAGCATTCTTAAACAGCATTGTGTTTTGGAGCACATGCATATACATTTTTGCTTAATTTGTATCGAAGTTTTATATATGTATATACACACACATATGCATATTCAAATTTAATAGATGTCATCAAGTGTTCCAACATGGACAATGTTTTACATACTCACTTTAATGTATGCTCACTTGAATTACATTGGTCTATACCCTTTTCAAAACTTATTGTTGTCAATATTTTAAGTTTAACTTCTTTTATGTTGGTGTACAGTAGGGTACCTAAAGACTATTGGAATACTGTTTCATCATTGTTCACTCTGTCGTTTCAATGAAGTATCTCTTTATATATTCTCTATTACTCTAAGTTGTTTATCTTTTCTAAATAATTTGTATAATTTCCTAACTCATGCTTTCTTTCTCATATACCTTTCTGATATTTTCTACAAATATTTAAGGATAATTAGGTTTTAATATGACAGCTTCTGTACTTCTTGATAATTATGTTGATAGCATCAAAATACTTGTTAGTGAATAGTCATTTGAGAAATTGAAAAGGTACCCTTCACACTGGACAGAATAAAATATCTATTTAACAAAATATGTAATGTGATAAATGGAGTGCCTTTCATTTGCAAAGGTGGAACAGACAAGGTGCTTGGCTACACATTTAGGTTTTTAGAGGAAAGAGTTATTCTTTCAAAAGATTCATTTATTTCCAGCTTGGCAGTTTTTGTGGCTAAAGTCTTATCCAGAAAAACCTCAAAGAAATCTCTTTATCTCTCATAAGAGTTATCAATTCTACAAGAGATAAAGTCTTATGTGAGTCCTCTTTCACATATTTTATAGTGAAATAGGAATACGATATGTCATTTTCCCCTAATGATAGTATTAGTTTTTCAGAAGTAAAGTCCACAGCAACATATTGAATAGCTTTGGAAGAAATTTGGCTTTGGTTTCCTTCTTTTTTGAGAATAATGAAAATGTCACCCTCAAAAGGAGAGAGAAAAAAGTTCACTCAATGGCAGGCTTACCTGGATGTTAGTTATATGATTCAATCAAAACTTTTCCATAATCATTATGTATGTCTCTGAAAATAGGACCTATTTTAGCTGAAATATCACATTGAAAGATAAGATTCTGGGTAGAAAACTATATAAAAATTTCAAAATTATATGAATCATTCCTGTAAGTTGGAGTTGAGAGTGACAAAAATGATCCCTGTATGGTTGAAAGCTGAAATTTGCAGAAAATTTTAAGCACTGCAGACTTCTTTTGTAGGTATAATACTAAATAGAATAGAAGTACAATCAACATAGAGGTATTTATTTTCTTCTAAATCTAGCCAATAACCATGTAATAGACATTAGTATATAAGCCTTATTTTATGCTATTTGCAACATTTTCATTTACATCAATTCCCTATTTATCGAATATTTCATTGTCCACAATAAATATTGACATTTAAACTCAGGGTTCTAAATGTACAATCTGGCTATTTTGTACATTAATGATATACCTGGAAAATCCTGGGGTGTGATGCGAGAAGAATGCTGGTTGTGAGGGTTAAAGTTGTGTGATACCTTGCCTAGGTCATGATTCTCAGATGTTTGGAAGTTGTGAAATTGGGCAGTTATATAATGATAAAACCATCCTTCATTTTGTGATCTGATGTGACAACCCTCCTATTTTCAAATAATGCAGATTTTGCTTAATGGGTCATTATTTAGAACCTAACCATGTTGAAAAGTGGGTATATTTTCATTTATTTTCTTTTTAAAATAAATTGTCCAATGATTTTTATGGATCAGTGACAGGAAAAAAATTTGTAGTGGCAATTTATACTTCCAAAATAGAAAGCACAACACAAATTTACTACACTCAAGTTGATTCTGACTCAAATCAATACTACAGAGCTTGCTTATCGGGTTTACAAAGTTGCGTAATTTGTATGGAGGCAGATTGCCACATTTTTCTCTAATGGGTTCAAACCAATGGACTTCTGGTTAGTAATTGAGTGATTTACTACTGCACTCCCAGAGATCCTTATGCTAGAAAATTAGTCTACACACAATGAAATGAATTATATAAAAATGAATACTTATAGTTTTACATATGCAAAAAAATTTATTGCTGGTAGTACATACTTTGCCCCTCTATCTTCTCTCAAAGAAGAAGAGAATAAAATAAACTAACATAATATGAGATTCATAGAATGAATGAACAACAATTTTACTTTTCATGTGGGAGAAATTAAACTTGCAACAACACTTTAAAGGTATATTTTAATGTACAGGTTTTTATTTTGAAAACTACTTTATAACTAAACTTTTCATTATTCTGCAAATGGAAAAATAACAAATGGGATTTAAAAGCTCTAGCCTGATGATGTTGCTAGATCAAATAATATCATTTAAAAATGAAGAAGCAGAATTATTGGCCAAGTTGGATAAGTGCTGGGTTTCTGAGTGAAAGTTTGGTAGTGTAAACCCACCTCGTGTATAGTGGAAGAAAGATGAGGCCATCTCCTCCCATCAAGATTTGGGGCCTTACCAACCACATAGGACAGTTCAATAATTCTGTCCTGTCAGATATCTGTGTTAGAACTGACTTAGTGGCAATGGTTTATATAGGACACAAATGTCCATTGAAATGTTCAATGAAAAGTAAAAGTATAAGACAAAATCTGAATGAAAAATAGCCCAGCATGCTTATTCATGGTCAACCATACCTCAAATTAGCAACGAGGTAAGCGTTCAGACCTTTTTCACTACTTTTTCAATGTTATTTTTGCTGATCTGAGAACCTATTCAGAAGTTAAAAGTTGTGAAATCAGTCCTTCAATGATCACAATAAGGGACTATAAGCTTCAAATTGATTGGAAACTGAGTTTAGGGATGAGTAAGAAGAGAAAGAACCCCTGATAACTTAGTGGGTTACTGAGCTAGTGCTGCTAGCTACTCAGTCAGCAATTTGACTCTACCAGCTATTTGTAGACCACATTAGTGATGATTTTCTTTGCTTCTTGTTCTCAATGCAGAAAGATTTCATACAGCAAAAATGTGACTGTAAAGGTAAACTTTTTGAGTGAAAGTTAAGTTTTGATAGCACATTCTCACAGACCAGAATAGATCTTCTCCAGACAGGGTGGAAAGACATATGGAGAGATCAGGAAAATATGAGGGTAGGGGGTGGGGTTTGGGTGGAACAACAACCAAAAGACCATGTGAGGCTGTGCCTTGATTTTCTACTCCTCCTTCCCTGCCTGGCCTCCTCAGAATCTACGTGAAGGCTGTGGTTGTGTATGTCGGTGAGCTTAGAGGATGTACACGCACTGTGTAACTAACTCGTCTGTACAGAGCATGACCAGCCTTTGAGAGAGGCTGCATAGCATGCAGGTGCCATACCAGATCTTTACTGCACATGTCTCTGCCCGCAACCTGCTCTCCCACAAAGAAACTTTTCTTTTACGGGCTTCACCAGCTATTCCGTGCTGATCAGTAGGTCTTTGGAGGACAATTTCTTTTTCTCTAATCTTCCTGATTACCATCAAGATGTATAGCTTCAAACACTTAGAAGCTGCTCTACTCTGTCTTATTTGGTTCCCAAAGAACAAACTCACTTAATCCCAAACTTCTCCTCTACCAGGGCGGCCACGCTCTGAACCAAGGCAGGGATCCTCTCCTCATCCCAATGGTCAACTCCCCAGCTGATCTCTGATCACTGCCTCCTTCCCAAACGCAGGGACATGAGTCTCTGGATAAGAAGCTCGTCCCTTTTCATGTCACTCCTTCTTAATTTTTACAGCTTCCTTTTAGGAAACGAAATATAGAGGCTCAAACCCCACACATCTTAACATTGACTAAAGAGCAATTCAAGCCACCAGCTTCAGAAAAACATAGTTCTTTCTGCATGGGAAATGAAAAGTTACCACAGAACCTTAGAATCTAAAAGGCTAAAAAGATTGTTTGTCCATTGGCAAAACAATGATGCATAATGAATTCCTATTCCATTCCCCTGACCCCCCACCCCTTCTCAAATGTCTTTACTTGGTCACCTTTTTGTTGGCAAGAAGATAGAGAAAATGGAACAGTTGTTATGACATTGTTAAAAACACAAAATTTACTGGAGATTACTGCCTTTCACACTGTCTGTGTAGAATCTCCAAAGGTTGCTTAGGAAGATATGAGGCGAGGGTCAAGAGAGGAGCGTTTGGGCTGTGCTTGGTATGTTGGCCTGCCTGAAGGGCTTTCTTTCACTAGAAATATTACCATATTATTATCACAGTGATAGCAATAATTTACATGCACTTTAAATGTGAAGAAAATGATAAAATTCTGATATATATATTATTATAATATATATAATTTCTTATCCTTATCAAATGCAAAGCATCAACATAGCGACAGCCTAGATATAGGTGAATATTTACTCTCCTTAAATATATGAAGTGTATGTGCTTTGTAAATGCCCAAGGAGGTTACTACACAGAGGAGAGGGAACCAAAAAAAGTTGAGAATTATGAATAAGATGATTCCATTACCCAGTAAGCAGAAGATGTGGTATTGCAATTTTTGCTTTCTATACAGGTATATTTGCTGATATAACAATGCAAAATAAACATATTAACAATGCAAGATACACATATTATCTTTGTTTCCATTTGTCTTAATAATATCTCTTGCAATTATACAGTCAATTTGTATACTCAAATAGCTGTGTTATCTGAAATTTTTCTTTCCTACACATTCTTTTTGAGTTCTCTATCCTACTGTATGTTTATTTATTTTTGTCTTCAGTCTCTTGATCACTATCAATTCTTGTCTTTGTGCAACATAAATTTTTTAACTATCCAGGCAAACTTTAATGACAAAGCTACAAGTTAAAGAAAGCATACCATAAACTGAGAAATTACTAAAGAAAAAATAAGCAAACAAAAAAAAATACATCCACTTGAGTAAGGGGAGTGAAGGCTCTAATTCTGAATCCTATGGTCCCTGGATGTTGATGAGGAGCTGATGTGGACAATATATGTCAAGAGACTGAGACAGTGGAGCCCTGGCAAGAGCTGGGGATGGAGGACCTGGGGTTCCCTCCAGAGTAAATGCAGCTGTAGAAGCAAGCTGAGAGTCACAGGTGCCCCTGGAGCTGGCCTCAGCGAGTCCTCTAGCTCGTCATTAGGCTAGCCCCCAGTTTCTGTGATTGCGTTGGGGAGGAGATCCCTCCTGATTTCTCCTGCTCCATTGGTGCAGTAGAAGCATGATCGCACCCACCAGGTTCTCCAGGAGTCTGCTCTGGAACTGGCCCAAGATGAGACTCCACGTCTACAGCAGACTGACCTTCTGGTCCAGGTGTTTGAGGTGGTGGTGGCGGTTGTACCATACATCTTTATTTATTTGTTTGTGTCTTGATTTTTGTTGACACCTGAAGGTTTAATTTGAAATAGTGTAGCAAGACTTAGAATGAAAGTCTACCTAAATAACCTGTTAAAGGCTTAGTGGAGACGTAATTTCCCCAGGTCCTACTGTTCAGATCTTGTCTCCGGCTTCAGTAAACTGGGTCAAGGCATTGCAAGGATTCCTTCATGCCATTAGGGGTCTTGTGCCACTCCCAATTATTGATGTAGTCACATGAGTTGATGTTGGATTCCTCCCAGCAATTAGTTAGAAAGTTTTCATGGGGGACCCCAATCAATAATAGTTACAGAGTCATTTCTTAACACCTTTCCATGTGGCCCCTGACACTTGAAACATTTGAGTCTGCTAGCAACAACCTGCCAGTAATTCATAATTTTACAGGTTTCCATAACTCCTCTCCCCTCCACAGGAATGAAGTTTTCATATTTTTCAAATGCATCATCCATTATCATGTAAAAGCCATAGCTGGTTTTGTTAAAGACCAGTCAGTTATTCCAATGCTGAGAGTTAACAAATAAACAGCGAGGGCCAGTGCCCACAAAGAAATGCAGAGTTTCAAATCCTAGAGTGAAATTAAAATTTCTGCCTTTCTCATTGGGATGTTTGGATATTCTTTCAACTCTCAGGGCACAGCATCAGTTTCCCTCCTTTCTTTTGGACTTTACAGGCTGAAGAGTCACCTATTTCTTTTATGTGTGAAGACATAAATAAATGCTCTCTCCCTTAGGGTGTCAGCAACCTGGAAACAGAATCACAGTTAAGAATAGATTGTTTCAAAGATTGCCATTGCATGTCCACCTTCCTGACAGGTGCTCTGCAGACAAATGTGTGCATAAGTAAATGTGGTGAAGAAACTGATGGTGCCTGCTATGAAAGATATAACATCTGGGGTCTTAAAGGCTTGAAAGGAAACAAGCAGTCATCTAGCTCAGAAGCAACAAAGTCCACATGGAGGAAGCACACCAGCCTTTGTGACCATGAAGTGTTGAAGGGATCAGTTATCAGACATTAAAGAAATAAAAATTTTATCACTATAAATGAAGAGGAGTACAGATTGGCAACCCAAAACTCATCAGTAGGTGAAGAAACATCCCTTTCACAAAGGTAGTGGGGTGGAGATGAGTCAGTCAAGGTACAGTGTAGAAACAATGAAATATGCAACTTTCCTCTGGTTCTCAAATGCTTCCTCCCACCCACTATCATGATCCCAATTCTACCTGACAAATCTGGCTAGACCAGGGGATGTACACTGGAACAGATAGAAGCTAAAGACTTGGGGAATTCAGGAAAGATAATCCCTTCAAGATCAGTGGTGAGAGTGGTGATACTGGGAAGGTGAAGTAGAAAGGTAGAACCAATTGCAAGGATCTACATATAATCTCCTCCCTGATGTATGGACAATAGGGAAGTGGGTGATGGGACACAGTGGACAGCGGACGATGTAACTGAATAATGAAAATTTGTAAATTATCAAGGGTTCATGAGAGGAAGTGGGGAGAGAGGGAAAATGAAGAGCTGATACAAAGGGTGTAAGTAAAAGGAGGATGTTTTGAGAATGATGAGGGCAGCAAATATTCAAATGTGGTTTGCATATAATAGATGTATGCATTGATTGTAATAAGAATTGTATGAGCCCCCAATAAAATGATTCTAAAAAATGACTAAATGAAATTTGTCACACATAACATTATTCTTCTCGTGTTTTAACTATGCAGATTTAAAATCTTAAACATTATACATAAAAAAATGGAGGACCAGAACAGAGATCAAGTTTATTCAGGAAAGTGAAGTTGAGAAATATCTTATTGAGACAGGGAAAGAACTCCCTGGAGGGGAAGATAGAGCAGAGAAAGGGGTGCATCTTGAGTTCTCAGGCGCGTTCTGCAGCTCAGTGCACTAGGTCAGGGAAATGGCACCAGCGGTGAGGTAGTGGGACAAATACAGGGCTAGAATCAAGAACATGTGTACTGATGAGGGTAGTGAGTCTTTCTGATGCTCCAGTGGCAGGTCTGAGTCAGGATATGGTCTGTGAGTAAATCACCTTGTTTTTATGCAGCCCCTCATTCTGGAACACTGAGGGAAGGGGCAGTACAGACCCAGGTAGGAGAGATTAGCTCCTTGGAATGCTGGAGGCAGGGAGTGCACAGTCCCTTTTTCGGGGGAGCTGGGGGAAATGGCTGCATTGTTCAGAGCCAGCCCAAACAATGCAGAAGGAGGAAATGTGGGAAAATAACTGAGTCAAATATGACTGTGACTTAGTCCCTGACTGATATCAAGGGAATCTGGAAAGCTAGTATTCCATGATAGGAAGGCCATCATTCAGGTAGTTGGAGATACAGTCCAAGTACATTTTCCTTCAGTAATCTATCATTTCCACAGATTTTCCTCATAAACTGTGCTGCCTTAATGGTTGATTCTATCTCCCTATAGAAGCAGACATTCCTTTTTGCTTTATTTCTTCTCACTGCGGCATCCAATAGCAGATGGCCATCATTTGCTATAAGCTTGGATTTTTCACTTGGATATATTATTTGTTCATTAACATTGTCTTGACAGTGTTCAATATATACAAAATAACCACTTTGCCCCTCTGACTCTTTTGAATTTTATATAAAACAAAAGGGGGAATTATGGGATGTAAGCAGACTTTTCCACCGCTTTCTGTCTCCCAAAGGTATGTCAAATCTTAGAAGTTGTTTTCTAGCACATGATGGGTGATCAGCTGCTTAGAAACACTCTCTCTGGAGGCATTCAGCCATCAATCTATGGTCTGCTCAGCTGTGGTTGGGGCTCATGCCCTACTGATACGCATAGTAATTGCTCCCATGGAGATCCAGAGAAATGGTCCAACCTGCTTAGTGACATCCAAGTTAGGCTGCTATTTTGTGTCTAGGGTTTGCCCTTCTTGTCAGATGCATAACCCTGGTCCCTCCTCTTCCTAGAGCATATACACTTCTAGCTCATCCCCTTCCTGTGACATGTGTGGTTACCTGAAATCATGCCCCCAAAGTATATATGGACCTGGGAGAGAAATAAAAGAGACTGTCTCCTGCCTTCTATGCCCCCACTCTGTGTGGACCTGGCTGTTGAGATCATGGCTTCCCAGGAGGTGAGCAAGCTATTAAGGAAAAAAAAGTATATATTGTAGCTTTTTAAAGCTTGTATGGGCACTGGGTTAGGAAGATGATAGAAGCATAAATGCCTTTAATGATGGTGTTGACGAAAAGTTGAAAGTACCATGGCCTGCTAAAAGTACAAACTAGTCTCTATCGGAAGCAATAAGGCCTGAGGGTTCCTTATAGGCAAGCATGACAAGACTTTGTTCTTGCATATTACGGACATATTGTCAGGAGAGACCAGTCCCGAAGTAGGACATCAGGTTTGGTTAAGTGGCGGGACAGTGAAAAACAGGAAGATGCTCAATGCGATGAACTGACACCCTGCTGCGTCAGTAGGCTGGGGCAGAGGAACTGTTGTGCAGATGGTACAGGACTGTGTACAGGGTTGCCCTTGGTCTGAGAAGATCCAAGGGAAACTACAATAGCAACCTGGACATCTCATGTCTTTTCTTTTAAAAGGTTTTGAAATTTGTATGTTCCAAATGGTAACTATGCTTTTAGATGACCACAGTGTCAGTGATTATCTTTTCAGTAGCATTGTTTTGTGCTTAATCTGTAGTCCTTGTGCCACTTTAATAGCCATTTGAAATAAAGATTTATTTCCTCATTGAAAAAATCCTACCGTTGTTCTCTCTCTTATTTCCTGTTATTAAAAGCTTGACAGGCAATTTTCAATGAAGGGAAATAGGCATATTTTATCTGCCTTCTGTCTTTTGGTACTTCTTCCTTATGTCGAAGACATTATGCCCTATGAAGATTATTTTAATCTTCCACTGATTCTACAGTGCTGTGTAATCTATGTTTGAATGTTGGAGGAAGACCTGAAACACTTCCAAGCATCCAGCAGAAATTTCTTTCTTGGGGTCTTAAAGGCTTGAAAATAAACAAGCGGCCATCAAGCTCAGAAGCAACAAAGCCCACATGGAAGAAGCACACCATCTTATGGAACCAAGAGATACCAAAGGGGTCAATTGTCAGGTTTCAAGAACTAATAATCATAACATTATATGCCCTCTTTCCTGATATGATCACTGATGACAAATATGTGCATAAACAAATGTGGTGAAGAAAGCTGATGCTGCCTGGCTATCAAAAGATGTGTGTCTGGGGTCTTAAAGACTTGAAGGTGAATAAGTGGCCATCTAGCTAAGAAGCAAGCCCACAGGGAAGAAACACAACAGCCTGTGTGACCACGAGGTGTCAAAGCAATCTGGTATCAAGCATCGAAGACATAAAAATTATATCATTATAAATGAGGAGGAGTTCAGATTCGGGACCCATAGCCCATCAATAAGTGAAGAGACATCCTCTTACAAAGGGGTTGTAGTGAGTAGATGAGACAGACTAGGTGCAGTGTAGTAGCAATGAAATGTTCTCAAATGCTTCCTCTCACCGACTATCATTTATCCCAATTCTGCCAGACAGATTTGGCTAGACCAGGAGATGCCCATTGGAGTCAAAAACATGGAAATTTAGATAGATAATCCCTTGAGACTAGAGGGGAGTGGTGACACTGGGAGGGTGGAGGGAGGGTGGAGTAGAAAGGGGGAACAAATTTCTCAGATCTACATGTGACCTCCTCTCTGGGGTGTGGACAATGAGAGAGGGTTAAGTGAAGTGACACATTATACAGTGAAGAGGTAATAACAATTTGTGAATTATTGGAAGTTCATGGGGGAGGAAAAGGGGGAAGGGGAAATATGGGATGTTGGAAATAAAAAATAAAGAAATGGAGGAAAGAGGGGAAGAGGAGCTTATGCTGGAGGGGTTCAAGTAGATAATGTAGATGAATGTAGCAACATGTGTACAAATATGCTTAATACAAATGATGTATAGAATGTTGTAAGAGCCCTCCCCCCACACACACAAAAAAGAAATTTCTTTTCTTTTGCTTTTTGCATTACTACATAGAGCTTGAATCAATTAAGTTGTTTCTGAGCCTTTTAATCAAGCAGATAATCATTTTAGGTAACGTTTCTACTGACCCATATATCGTCTACATCTTATTTGGGATCAACTCCAGGGACTTATAGTTGTATTGAACATATTACTGAATCTTAAAGATTTCCGGCCATATTAGTGTCTTCTTGTAGTTGAGATTTTTCAAGAACCATTCTCTCTTCCTCATCTCTGAAGAGTATTACAGTCTGACAGTCAGCTCAGGTGAGATTATATATATTGAAAATTGATGAGAACTTATCATGTATCTTTTTTGTGATCCTTGCGATGTGAGAGCAAATTGTGTTTCTAGTTAGACAAGTTTGAAGTGGTGAATGAGATATAATTGAAAGTGTATTCTGCTTGTGTCCCATTTGGCCTGGCACCTACCAGCATCTGCCTTGGAAGATACTGTCCCATTGCGATAACTGATACAATTTACACATGAGGAATCCCTAACCAAAAGGAATCCCACTAATAAAGTAGGGAGATCTGTTAAACTGGGTTGTTTAGAGAAATACAAATAGTAACATTCCTCTGTATACAATAAAGAGCGTTATATCAAGAATTAATACTATAACAAAAAGTAGCCTAGTCCTACTTAAGTCCATGACACTGATGATAGTTGATACCTTCTGATTCACATAACTTCAAGCCAATGTTGCAGGGAGGTGAAGCAGGATGCTGCCAAATCATAGGTCCAAGAGGGCTAAGTCTTGTTGATCCAAGATCAATGGAAACTTGGCAGGGCACCAACATCTTTAGAGTTTGGCAGCCTATAAGCCTAAAGAGTTTGTCTGCCCCCTGGAGGCAGACACAGACACAGCCAACAGAAAGGTGGAGGAGCAAAAAGACCATATCCCCAAGGAGGCATCATTAGGATGTGACCTGATTGCCAGGCTGGTCTCCATCCCCACCTTCACACACACAGGGATCAAATTGATATAAACTCTAACTACCATAGATGAAGAGTCCATTCTTCTACTTTGTTTTTCAGCTTCCCTTCAATTTTGAACCCTGAGCCTGCCAGGGCCATCTTGGGTAAGGGGAAATGCTGGTAGGGGATATGTAGGAGTAACTTGGTCCTCTTCTGCCTGTGATGTAATAGAAGGTGTCTGAGTTTAATGGTCTTATAGGGGACTTTCTTGTCCTTAACATACACTATTATTAAGGTACTTAAAGAGGGCCACAAAATCTGGATATGTGAGATTTTATCTTATTTTCCCATTTGTTTGCACAAAAGTTCTAATTGTAACATGGTGTTAAATAAACCACATCTGAGAAACACCTAATTTAGTGTTGCTGTGAAATTTCTTAATATGCTTCTTCTATCCATGTTTCTGTAATTACCAACAAATGATTATGTAAGACTGTAAAAATAGGGCATCCATAAAACTAATAAAGGGGAATAACCAGTTTTTGTTACCATCCTCTGGCTACAAAAATGAGACATTATTGAAGCAAGACCATCAAGAAATCCCCAAAGCTCATCTGTAGACAATTGGACACTCCCTCAGAGAAGGGCCACAAGGTAGGAACCAGTCAGCTAGGGTGCAGTAGGGAACCAACAGATGACCCAACATACCTCCAGTTCTTTAATGCTCATCTCCCCGCCCCCCCACACACACAAACACATACACTCTTATGACCATAGTTCTATCTTACAAATCTGACTAGACCTGTACAATGATGCGGATAAGACCTACAGACAGACACATGGAATCCAGGACAGATAAACACTTCAGGAACAGTAAGGGAAATAGTGATACCATGAAGGGGTGGGGAAAAGCATGGAGGAAAGATGGAGAAATGAGAAACTGCATACAATGATCAGTGTGTAACCTACCCCCTCCCCCATGGGGACAACCAATAGCAACACTGGTGAAGGAAGACAGTGGGCAGTATAAGATATGAAAAGAATAATTTCAGTGATGCCCTCCAAAATAATAATTTATCATTTTTCAAGGGCTCACAAATGTGAGAGGGTGGGAAGGGAGGGAAAAAAAGGTGCTAATACCAAGAGCTCAAGTAGAAAAAAATGCTTTGAAAATATGATGGAAACATTTGTGCAAATGAGTCTGATACAATTGATGTATGGATTGTTATAAGAGCTATAAGAGGGCTGAGCGCCAGTGGCATAGTGGTTGTGTGCAGGACTGTGGCCAACTGGGATGGAGGTTCAATTCCAGCAGTAGCTCCACAGGATCAAAGGCTGGACCTCCTACTCCCACCACCAGAGGGCAGTGATGCCACTCCCCCCCCAAAAACAAATAAACCAAAAGAGCTGTAAGATCCCCCAATAAAGTGCCATATTAATTTTAAAAAGAAAAAATAATCCAAGGATCATTAGAAGAAAATCAAGGTTGAGATCAACCTAAAATGGTAGAACCTGAGCACAGAGGCAATAATTCGAGACAAACACATCACATGACAGATTAGAGAAGCGATGCTGAGATTATGGGACTCTGAGGCAGGATAAGTGGCTTTACTGGCCCATCAAGGTGATCTAAAGACATCACCAGCCTGAGAGGCTAAGCACTAGTTATAGACGTAGTTGCTATCTGAGGAGAGGTGTGACAGGGAGTCACAAGGTCAGCAGTGTGAAACCACCAGCTGCTTGCTACACAGGCAAAAATAAGATTTTTGATTCCTTTAAAGAGTTATTCTCAGAGACCCCCACGGGCATTTCTATCATGTTCTATACTGTTGTCATGAATCAGAACTGAGTTTTGTTCTGCAGGGCCAGGTTGAATCTTTATCTCTTCAGACATTTGGGATCCTGACTCCTTCCCATCATTGCAACATATCTCTGTCAATAAACAGAGGTCCCTCAAGTTGTGTTCTTCCAAATGTTCTCTAGATGACACTCTCTATTGGGAAATAGGTTCAGATACAGCAGTGCATCAGATCACTAGTTCGTTCCAATGACTCGGACCTCAGGTGAATTGAAGGATCTCAATTTTTTACTGACATGCTCTTAAATTTCAATACAAACTGGGAGGACCCCAGAGACATTCTTTGTGAAAAGGCCTTGGAAGATGAAAGGTTTAAATAATTTAAGAATGGGTCACAAAGTACTAAACCAAAAGGTGGGAAAGGGTGAGTCCTAGAAAAACAGAGATTAGTTTTAAGCATTTAGTATGAAAATCTAAATATGAATTCAAATTCAAACAGAAGTATACATAATAATATCCTGTTAATAATCCTGTGGTATCAAGCCTACTAGTTAGATCATCTGGGGAAGGAGGGAAGAGGAACACTGAAAGAAATCTTAGCACCGAGAGAGGTGAAAGCCAGAAAAGGCATATTCATTTTATCAATAATCTTCAAAAGGAATTCCTAACACAGGAAGGGGAAGACAGTAAAAGCATATGAAGTGAATATACATACAGAACTGATGAATGACTGGATTGACTCTTGGGTTCCTACTGAATGAGGCCACAGTATGAACTTTGATTTAGGTGCAATATTTGTACCCTTTACAGAGCTGGTCAATAAGCGTAGGTTTGCTGTAGGTAGTATTAAAAACAATAACAAATGCATGAGCCCTCAATAAAATTACTTAGGAAATCACTTGGATTTCTAAACGATAGGGCATGCTCAGACTAGCTAAAGAGTCTATTTGTACCATCTGTGATAGATGTAACCTTCAATAGACTCCTTGGGACATTCTTCCTTCTCTTTTGTGTGAATTCATTCTTAAAGGAATGTCAAGAGAGAGACAGGAACCCATATAAATGTTGTTGTTTTTATACTTGTACAGTACTTCTTAAATTAAAAAAATCATTTAAAAATTTCAATTGCCATGCTCTTTATTTCTATTTTTGCTTTCATCCCCAAGTTACTAAGACTACCAGTGTTATTAATTATAGTATTTGCTGACAAAGATGAGTTTTCCAGATCGACAGAATCTTACCAGCTAGTATATCCATATGGGTAGTTCTACCCTATCCTGTGGGGTCTCTATAAGTTACAATCAGCAACATTGTAACAATTTTTGTTTGCTTGTCTCCTAAGGTTTTCCTAAAGTTTGTTTTTTGTTTGTAATGGAAAACTGTGCAATGGGAGGACATTACAAAACTTCTGCTGTTTCCTGACACAATTACAGGAGACTACATGGAAGTAGAAAGATGCCCAAAGAAAGAGAATGTGCTCTTGTTGTTGTAAGGTGCTGTAAAGTTTTTCTGATTCACAGAAGCCCTATGGGGAAAAAAAAACCCAGAAACACCTGCTAGTTCCGGAAAGTCCTCACAATTGTGTTTGAGTGCATTTTGCCACCACTGTGTGAAACCATCTAGTTGAGGGTCTTCCTCTTTTTCACAGCATCCCTACTTGACCAAGCAGATGTTCCTCTCCAGGTATTGGTCTCCCTTGTGAATATGTTCAAAGGACATGAGACAAAATCTCATGCGTCGGAAGATAATTCTGGCTGCACTTCTTCTTTCAAGACAGATTTATGAGTTTGTTTGATTTGGCAGCACATGGTATTTTCAATATTCTTTACTTCTACCATCCTTCAAATATGTACAATTTCTTTGGTCTTCATTATTCAATGTTCAACTTTTAGACACATATGAGGCAATCAAAAATACCATGGTTTTGACCAGGAGCATCTAAGTCCTCACAGAGCACAAAAGAAAGGGAACATGTAAGGAATGTCACTTCAGTATTTTAGGTCTCATGATAAAGCAGCACCAAATGAAAGGAGGCTTTTATCATATTAACAAATAAAGTATTTGGGATAGTGAGAGATTGTCTTAAGGGCTCAATTCTGTTCTATACATATTATAAATAAAAATTACATTTTACCATAGTAATGATAAATTTTAAGTGTACAAATAATTAAAGGATTAAAAAGTAAGTCCTGACTATGACAGTCTAACTTTTTAATAGGGTCAGTTTTGAAAATTCAATATACATTTTCAAAACTTTATATCTATTGTAAAAACCATAAAAACTACAAAAAATCAGAAGCCAAGACCCATAACCTAGAGTTGATTCAAACTCATTGTGATCTCATATAAAATGATTTCTGCAGTTGTAAATTTTTCTGGTAGCAAATACTCTCATTTTTTTCTCCTGAAGAATAGCTGGCATTTTTGAGTTCCTCACCTTATTGTTAACAGTACAGCCATAAACTACAGGAAATCAGCAAAAATAGATCTTCTTATTATAGTTTATTACATCTTGAAAATTTTTCATAAAGTCAGGGATCATTTTCTCTGCCCGTTATTGGGAAAACCCCGAAGAGCCTCCAAAGCAAGCCTCTACAAGTCAATAGGAAATTAGAAGTAGAACGAGTAATTTTAGAGAGGCACAACACTGACAAGAGTTTCCCAATCTAGCTAAATAAATCACAAACAAATGTGTCTAAAAGAAATTACACTCCTCTACTAAAACGAAAAAGTTTTTATTACCTGAGCAGCAACATTTATCCTTTTTTTTCATTAAAATTGATTATCTCTTTTTTTTAAGTGAATGAAAGTTTCAGGTATTTTCCTGCATTGATTTCTGGTGAAAGCACTTAATTCTACTGGACGTACCTGAGTGCTCCTTACTGACATTGGTCAATAAATTAATTGGAATAGTCTAAGTCATCTAAACTTCTTTAGACACATCTTTATCTACGTAATTATATGGAACAAGAAATCTTCATATGTTTCTGTAAATTTAAGTTTATCATATTCATCAATGTTGTGGGGTATCAGAGTAATATAATTAAGTCTTTCCCCATTTCTTTTTAATATCTTTAATTTGCATGCACTTCTGGACTGGTAAAAGAAATCTGCTTCTTTTTTTTAATTTTTAAAAAGTGGAAAGTGGGTTCTCTTCTATTACAAAGTGCCTAACAGTGGTGGAAAAGTAGAGTGAAAATCTAAAGTTAATGCTTTGAACATTGATTTTGTCCAAAAGAATAACTGAAAGGATAATGATCTGCTGTGCTTAACAAATACTGTTAAAGAGTAAAGGCATTGTTTTAAATTGTAGCTAACATTTAATTCATTACATATAATGCTGTAGTCATTGCATTAATATCCTGTGTAAATGAATTTAATTCTCAAAAAAAGATCATAAATGAATATAACTTTATTTCTTAATTTTTTTGGTGAGAAACATGAGACTCCGATAATGAATAAATTTCTAGAAACAAAATTGATATATACTTGATACAAGAGCCTTGCGCTCTCCCTCTCTCTCTCTCTCTCTCTCTCTCTCTCTCTCTCTCTCTCGACTTGGGGCATGTGGAGTAATACTCTTAATCAGGTAAAGAGGAATTGCTGTTTTGACCAAAGAGCCTTTTTAGAGGGCGCCTCTGATTTATGGTAGTTCTGTGTAGTAAAACTGTTTTATAAGATACACACTGAAAGTCAACAGCAAAATTATTGAGCATCTCAGAATTTGTTCTTGACTGGTCTTATTTTTTTTTTGTATTTAGACTAGGTGGCTCTTGCCTCTTGGTAGTCTTGTTTTCAGGATTGTACAATAATATCTACAGGTTCTTAATCCAACATTACAAACTTTTCCGTCAGAAGCTTTGCTCTTCTCTGCAGCTTTGCTGAATACAATTTTGACTTTAGCAAGCAGAAAGTTTGTTCAAATTCAGTTGTTCAGTGAGAGATGTATAAGTAGAAACCATGGTGGGGCCTATGGTGTTGGGTACTATTTCTTCTATCCCTTCTCAGTTCTCCATTAGGCCACTGTATTAGACCAGGTTGACTACAGAAACAAATCCAAAGATATTCATTCATATGTATGTAAGAGAAGGTTTTATATAAAACAGCAATTACATATTGAGAAAATATCCCAGCCCAGTCTGAATCAAGTCTATAAGTCCAATATTAGTAGTCCATACATCTGATATTAATCCATAAATTCCTCTTTAAACTCACATGCACACACATGCCAAATGCAGGAAGATCATAGGTTGGTGGGTGGAAAGTCCTGTGGATTCAATGGTGGGTGCATCTTGTGGGCTCTGGCTGCCATCAGCCTGTCTTCATGTAGCTTGTCAAGAAGATGTAGCAGAGAGAGAAAAGTTCTCAGAGTCCTCATTAGAAGGCTGTGATCCGATTGACAGGCTAGATGCCACCCTTTCCTTCTTTTATCAAGTTAACCTTAAATTGTGTAACTATCACAGGTAGAGACAAAATGAATTTTTATTCTGACAGGTTGATGGATGGTCATTCTCTGTGGGATTCATGTTGAAAATTTTTGCATTCTTTTTTAAAATTAATTATCCATTTATGAATTATTGATTTTTGGGGGGTATTTTTCAATAAACTGTTGACAAAGCATCTGGGATTCCACCATTCTTTATCCATGCTTCACCACAAACTTGATATTTGATGTCTTTTTCAATTTTAGCAAAAATATCTTGTCCTCTATTGGACTTTTCTGTTTTCTTATCCTTCTTAGTGCCTCAAACGAGATACTGTTCAGATATGTTATTACACTTTAAAACCCAAGCAAACAAATTGACTGCCCTAAGTCGGTGCTTACTCACAGGGACTCTCTGTTGGTTTCAGAGATTGTAACTTTCAGTGAATAGAAAACCCAGCCTTTTTCATGGAACTCTTGATGGTTTCAAACTACCTGGACTCTATTTTAGCACAAAATATTTTTGAGATCTCCACATAGTTTTTTCAAAACTTGAATTTTCTTTTTTGTAAAGACCCTTCTTTAAGTACAGACAATTATAAATCTCTGTTATCAAGGAATAAAATATAAACCAATCATTTATCCAACCAAAAATGTCGTTCAGGCATTAGACTAGAATCCAGAGATCCTATAGAAAGAAGAAAAAACTGATATGAAATAAAACCTAGCCTACAGCATAGAAGCTTGAACTGACTGTTGATTTGTCAAGAAATTTTTTTCTGGCTGCTGTTGCATAATTTTTATTAGTTGGGATTTAATAAATATACCATTCCATATTTCAATCACATCAAGACTTTTTAAAATGTCTTGATCTTTTTTTTTTCTTACTTGGCAGGTTTATTTTACACAGGAGAGTGTGGGGGCAGTGGTGATGGCGGCAACCTTAGTTCTTGGAGTAACATCTCTGCACATACTCACAGTAGAAGTGAAAGATAGACGTTAAGTCTTCCTCACATGGAGATGTTAATCGCGAATCATGAGATCTCCAATCATCATTTTATCTCTGTTCTCCAAAAGGAGGAACAGGTGAGGAGTAAACTTATTGATGATGAAACATCTCTTAAGAACAAAAGATTAAGCAATTTAAAGATGAGAATGTAGTGAGTGAATGAGAGCATCTGTGAAACTGGGACTGTAGAACTTAGAGAACACGGAGATCTAAGAATAGTGCTTGGAAGAGCAAAATGAAGGAAATGTGGAATTAGGTGTAGCTAGAGAATGAGGTAGAGGCCAACTCTGGTATATTTTTTAAAAATACTTTGTGTAAGATTTTGTTCTGAAGAAAAAACAATGGAAAGCCATGAGATAGATATATCAAATCACTCAACATAAATCAGATCATGTCCTCTGATATGCAAGAAAAAGATTGCCTTACAAAAGGAAGTAAAAAAGAAAATTCAAAATCACCCTTTTGATGTAAACCCTTTTTTCTTATGCTCCCAAATTGCACTGTAATCAAAGGCTTTTTTAATCCCCTTACTCCTTCACAAACATGATTCTGTCAATAATCACAATTAAAAGTATAATTATGATTTTTATTGTCAGCAAGTTTTATGCTGGCTTATTTTTGCTGTTGCTATTCTTTATCTTCCATTTATTCCTTAGAAGCATAAAATATGAAGTAGCAGTCAAATTGACAGTTTTGCAAAGAGAAAAAAAGTGTTGCTGTATATTTTTCTTCTTTTCTAATTATCTTTTTATATGACTTTTTTTTCCAAAACCACTTTATTGAGAATTAATACAGATATACCATTCCATCATTCATCACATCAAGCAGTATTGTACAATTACTATCATAATCCATTTCAACACTCTTTTCTTTCCTGAACTCTTTGATTTCCCACCCCACCCCCCAACTCCTGCACTTCTCCACCCCCACCCCCTCACTCGGATGTACATTAGGCCTTCCTTGTCTATCAATGTTTTCTTGTATTTTATTCTTGTTTGTTCAGACTAGGGTTATTTCAGATGTGCTATGTCACTGGGTGTCACCCTCTTGCATTTTTAAAATCATCTTTTTAATAATGATTTGTTATAAATGAATGAAGTTTTGGGAAGGGAAAAGGAATTGTGCTATTTGCAGAGCTGAGGAGGTTCATCAAATGAGTAGGGAACTATTTGATGCGCAGTGAGAAAAAAATGTGGGTTATCTGAGGAAAAACTTACAGAAAAGCCCCTCAGAGTTCAGGGGGATATGCATCAAATGCACTGCTTACTTGGAGCTTCCAAATATAGAATACTGTTGATATGCAACCTTAGGTATTCCCTATTCTTAATTTCAATTGGAACGAAAGAAGTCTGTTTTCATCTGACACGATCTTAAGCTGACTCGTTTTTGGTTCAACTATATAATCAGACATTGAAAACCCCACCTTTTCTTGAAGACATACTTAGTCTGCTTAAGTTCAGGGCACAGAAACTGACTTCTAAGGAGTAAATGGAAGGTAGAGAATAGCAGTGAGAATAGGTAAATGAGATGCCTATTTTTCATAACTTGAAGAAAAAAATTAAAAACAACTTATAAGAAGAAGAGACTTGGCATAGAGTTAGAATAAATCAACTCAACTAAATATTAAATACATGCAAAATGCAATCAGTCCACTGGCAATAATATAACACCGTTCCATGAATGTGATCAGTTTTCATTATAAATAAATAAAATCTCAACTAACACACACACAAATATAATAGAGAACTATTTAACACTATTCAGTAAAGTAAGTGGCATTTTGCTTCTTGAATCCTTTACACTCATTGTTGCAGAACAACCTCTTGAAAACTGCCTTGCTTTTCTATTGCTGCTGCTGTGGTTAGGTGCTATTGAGTGCATAGTATGCACAACAAAATGAAACACTCTCCAGGGCTCCTATGCTTAAGTATATTGTTGTATCATGGGGTCACTCCTTCTCCATGAGGACCTTCCTTTTTTGATGTCCCTCTGCTTCACCAAACTTGATGTGTTCTGGGGACTGGTCTCCCCCACAGAATGTCTATAGTAAGTAAGATGATGTCCTGTCTCTAAACAGCACTGATGCCATACTTCCTCTGGGATAGGTCAGGGTGTCTTTTTCGGAGGATGTAGTACTTTCGATATCTTTTTCCAGTTCCATAGATCAAAAACACTCATTCTTCTTCAGTCTTCTTTATTCTTCATGTAGTGTTACTAATAGGATATGAAAAGTGGGTGACTATGATTAATAGAAATTTATTTTTTTTACCAATCAAACTACCTTGTCTAGATTGCTATCATTTTTTTTATTACAGTAAAGACTAACTTCTTACATGACTTTTATAGTAACTTTTAAAAAGCCATTCTTTTTACATTAAGAACAGTTTGAGTGCTCATTTATTTACTTCTTTTTCACAATGTGCTATTTTTGAAACATTTCAACTCAGAAATTATTTTATAAATCAAATATCATTTTAGAAAATTATACATCAAAGAATGTACTATCTAACATAGGATATTGCATTGGTAAACTAATAATAATTTGATGAGATTACTAACATTGAAGAACATCCAAAATAAGATGATAAATAACTCAGTTATTCAATAGGTAATGGCTTCTATATTTCAATTATGCTAATATTACTTAATATATTGTACTTTGTTTATATTCAAAATAATTTTGATATGAACATGAAACTGGGTACTTTTTTAAGTTAGGAACTTTTGTTTTGCTTCTTTCCTTCTACCAGTGTTCTGTCAAGCACGTGCAAGGCTCTGTTTCTTAAGGGAAATAGCACAATTTAATTAAAACTTGTTTTGTGAATGTCATTTCTATCCCTACAACAAATGCTAACCTGGTGAAGAAAACATCACTTAAATAAAGCCATTTATCTAGATTAGATTAGAAACAGATCCATCCTGAGACATTTCTATGATTCTATAAGAACAAACAAATGATTCAAAAAAATTCCTTTCTCCAAGTATCAATACAAATAGTAAAACCAGTAGATCAAAGGAATCTATGCTAACAGACAGAGTTTATCTATGTCAGTGGGAACCATGCTGAGGTAGTACCTGGAGAACCCCTCTAACTATAATCTCATCTACCAAAATCACAAACAGTTAGCATAGTCTTATAGGAGGATAAGTCCAAATAGCAAAAATTACATTTCTTGCAGCCTGCTAGATTAGAGGTTCTGAAACAAAAGTAAACCAATTTATTGTAAACAAAATATTAAAAAAATTCAATGTGTTGACTACAATTTTAGTCTAATTTCTAATAAAAATGCATGTTTTTATTTGATTGTAGAAGCTAATAATTCGGCTGGGATGGTATAATATAATTTCAGGTAACAAATTTGTATAATGTCAACAAATAAAATTTAATGGTAGCTGGGAGGAGAAGAAGGAACCTGGGTAGTGTTGGGGAAGAGGCTGTCTGTTGATAATCACATGATCAATAGCTCAAACTGGTCAGACACTCCACAGAAGAAAGATGAACCTGTCTGCTCTCACAATGATTTATTTTCCCTAAAGCCTGAAAATGGGTCACTGAGAATTAGAATAATCTCAGTGACAGTTTGTGTGTGTGTGTGTGTGTGTGTGTGCGCGCGCGTGCGTAAGAGAGGGAAAAATGATCATACGGCCCCCTTAGGTGATATTACACTAAGCTAAGAAGCTCTGCTACTAGCAATAAACTCAGAATGTGGAAGGGCAGTCATCTCAGATGTGTGTTGATAAGAAATCTCAATGGTCTATTTCTGAAAAAAAAATCAACCTTCAACAGCTCTATGTAGCCCATCTCTGGTCTCACTCACATGGATTTTCTATAAGTGGTGAATCCATCACGACAATTTGTGGGCTTCATTTCTTCTCTCGCTTTAGTAGTTCCTCACACATGAAGTCTTACACATCATTATATGGTTTGAAGTTGTCAAGAATGTCATCTTGCTTGGATCCCCGTTCAATGCTCATAAAAGCTGTAGTCAAATGATGTGTTGCATTGAGTAAATCTGCTGTATAATATCTCTTTAGAATGTGGAAATGTAGGGAGATTGCTGAGAGGACTAAGATATGTCTCACTCAAGCCACAGTATTTTCAATCACCTCACATATACATGAAAGTTGGCCATGAATAAGGAAGACCAAAGAAGAATCTATGTGTTTGAATTGTGATATTGAGGAATACTGAAAATACCATGGAATTCCAAAAGGATAAAGAAATCTGTCTTGGAAGTAGTATATCCTGAATGCTTTTTAGAGCTAAGGAGCTCAGAAATTTATTTTACATACTTTAGACCTGTTGTTGAGAGATATCAGTCCCTGGAAAAGCTACCATGCTTGGTAAGACAGAATGGGAGTGAAACTGAGGAAGACTCCCAATGAAATGGATTGACATAGTGGCTACAAGCATGAGCTCCAGCTTAAGAACAATTTTGGGAATGGCACAGGGCTGTATTTCATTCTGTTGGGCATAAGGTTGCTGTAGGTTGCAACTAACTTAATGGCACCTAACAATAATAGCATATGGTTTGATTGGGGCTAGGAGAGTTGGAGACCTCAGAAATGCAACTACAAAATATTCTTTAAAAATCATTTTATTGGGGGCTCATACATCTCTTCACAATTCTTATATACATCCATTGTGTCAAGGACTTTTTGTACATTTGTTGCCATCATCATTATGAAAATATTTTCTTTCTACTTAAGAACCTTGATATCAGCTCCTCATATTTTCTGCTCTCTTCCCCACCCTTCCTCCCTCCTGAACCCTTGACGATTTATACATTATCTTTATTTTTCCATGTCTTATACTGTTTTATGTATTCTTGCACTCACTTTTCTGTTGTGTTTCTCCCAGGGAGGGAGTTAAATCATTGTGAATGGTTCCCCTTTACTCCCCCACCTTCACTTACGTCCTGCTATTGCACCTGAGGTGTTTATCTGTTCTGGATATCCCGTATTTCCAGCTCTTATCTGGACCAGAGAACATCCTCTGGTCTAGCCAGAATTGCAAGGCAGAATTGGGATCAAGATCATGAGGGGTGGGGGGCAAGAAAACATTAAAGAACTAGAGGAATGTTCCGTGTTTCATTGGAGATATGTTGCATCCTGACTGGCTTGTCTCCTCCACGCAACCCTTCAGTAAGGGGATGACTAATTGTCTACACATGGGCTTTGGGTGTCCACTCTGCACTTCCCGTCATTCAAAATGATATATTTTTTGTTTTTTGATATCTAATACCTGATTCTATCAATACCTCATCATCACACAGGCTGGTGTTCTTTCATGTGGGTGTTGCTTTTGAACTAGATGACTGTTTGCTTATCTTCAGGCCTTTAAGACCCCAGATGCTATTTCTTTTGATAGCCAGGCACTGTCAGCTTTCTTCACAATACATGCTTATGCACCCACTTTGTCTTCAGCCATCCTGTCAGGAAGGTGAGCATCATGTAATCCCAGTTTAATAGAACAGAGTATTTCTGCATTGAAGGAGCACTTGAGTAGAGACTCCATGTCTTTCTGCTACCTTAATACTAAACCTATAAATATATACAAAGAGATCTATATCCACAATGTCACATGCAAATATATTTATATATGTGCATATTTTGACCTCTATAAAGGCCTGTTGCCTCCTAGTTCTTTCCTCTATTTTCCTTTACTTTCGTCTTGTCCCATTATCATGTTCAGTCTTCATTTGGGTTTCAGTAATTCCTCCCATTGCCCTTGATCAAGTTCTCCTATAGTCTGCTCACCATCAATGTTGGATCACTTGTTGCATCCTTGTCCCTGGGTTGATTGAGACCCACTTATTTTCTCCAGTCCTATGAAATAAATATTTACCACTCCTAGTCCTCTTTGGAAACCTGAGACTTCTGCATAAAAATGTCTGAGAGTGCTTAATGTGGAAACTGAAACCACAAAGAACAGAGATGTGAAAACCCAGAGGACTACTTCATCAGATCTATTTTTATCAGACCAAAAGTGCTGAAGAATTCTTCAGCCAACCTATAAAAGATGACCTAAGATAATATTGTTTTAAGTCACTCCATTTTGGAGCAATTTTTTGCCATAAAGATAAATTAAGTAATATTCTATAGTTAATAGAAAAATGATAAGACTACATATGAATTATCTTAGTCATCCTTTTATTATTAAATATCCCAGTTTGCATAGTAAATTATGTGATAATTCTAATTAAAAATAAGAACTGATATTGTAAGGTGCAATAAAAAAGAATTTTCTATATCTGGGATTTGAGTGTTGCTGCATAAACCCTTCTTTCCTTCATGAGCTAATATCTAATTAAGAAAGATGTGAAAATCAAACAGATGGAAATAAAAATATCATCTTTGTCATTGGTGAATGCTATTTTTAAATATACATCTTTATAAATTTGTTTATAATGAGGTGACTAATGTTTTTCCTCAAAATTAAATTTGCCCACCCTTAAGAGGCAGATGAGAAAAAAGTGCAGAATCATATGGACTATAAATTAAGTCATTGTATTAAAAAACAAGTCAAAGTAAAGTTAAATCTCAGGTGCATATTTACATAGTTTACTATGTAAATTCATTACTAATAATGAATTCATTTCAGAGCACCTATAGATGAACAAAATTAATCCTTGTTCACTACTGTCTAGTGAAGAACGCTGATGACACCATTGTTAAGTGTGTGACTGTGAACAGAAAGGTTGGTGGTTTGAATCTGTCAGGCACTGAATGGGAGAGAGATATGGAGGTTATACTTCTCTAAATATAGCCTTTAAACCTTTCTGGGGCAGTTCCACTTCATCGTATAGTTTATTATTAATTAGATGGGACCCGATGGCATTTTTTTTCAGATACACGGTGACTTTTTGCTGGTTATATCTCATTATAGATGGAGAATTTTTGTTTCATTTGTTTTCAGGTGTTTCATGAATTTCAGGTAGTTGTAGTTAGGTATCTTTTTAAGAACTGAGGCACAGGAAAACATTGAAGCTATTCATTCTCAACACCTGGAGTCTTCGGAGCAACAGGTCACATGGAGGCATTCTTAATGATGCAAACTTTTTTGAATTCTCCTCAGTAGAATTTTACCTGCATGTTAAGTAAAATGTATAGTGCCATAATGTGGGCCTTGGTGAGTTTTGCCACGTTGCTAGGGTTAAAAGGAACCGTTACAGAAAGGATCCACTACCGTCAAGAAAGAAGAGCCAAGAGCAGGGAACATGCGGTAGATACCAATTCTGTACTTGATCCAGGAGAAAGAGAACTGTGGTGTCAGAAACAAGGGACAGTAAGAAACAGTGGGAGACAACAGGCAGCAGCAGAAGCAGCAAAACCAGGTGAATAGGGGAGACTGTACTAGAGGCTTCCTGTCCCATGGGGGTAGAAAATTTGATGTTCAAGCAGGAATTTTGCTGGCAGAGTGGGGTTCTTTTGAGCTTTCCCTGGCAGGATTAATAAAGCTTGATAAAATTTGTATAAACAGCATAGTTGACAGGTCTGTGATCATGATCAAAAAACAGTATCCTGAGATTCCCTAATCCCAATTTTTAACCTGTTACTTCAACACCCCATCCAAACCACATAATTGCATCTTCTGTGAGTACTGTTTGGGTGCTGCAAAGAAAAATCAGACCAAACATTGGAGGAAGAATATTATTGGTAGGGTAGTTGGTGTCAGAATTGGTAAAATGTTTAGAGCTTAGGATCCTAAATTTATTTGCTCTCTTTTCAGATAAAAGAAATTACTGAGCACTCTCTGGGATTTAATTTTTTTCATGTTGTAACCTATAATATGCAATAAAGTGCTGTTGTTAGGTGACATCTACTCAACTCTGACCCACAGCGACCCTGTGCACAAGACAATGAAAACCTGGATGGTTCTGCTCCATCCTCCCAACTCTTCTGATGCCTAAGCCCATTGACTCGGCTACTCTGCCAATCTGTCCTACTGAGAGTCTTCTTCTTTCTCAGCCCCTCCACTTTACCAAACATCACGGTTTTCTCCTGGACTGGTCTTTCTTGACAAAATATCCAAACTAGGAAAGATGAATTCTTGCCCTTCTTGCCTCCCAGGAGCACTCTGGCCTTACATCTTTCATAACATATTGTCTTTTGTCCTTTTAGTAATGCATGATACTTAACAATATTCTTCTTCAATACCACAATTCAAATGTATCAATTCCTCTACTCTCTTTCTTATTCAGTGTTCAACTTTCAGATGCATATGATATAATGGAGAATACCAGGGCTTGGATCAGGCACACCTCAGTCCTCATAATAACATCACACTTTTCAATATCCTTGTGCAGCAGATTTGTACTGCAATATAGCTTTTGATTTTTAACTTTTCTCCATGGGTATTTATTGTGAATCCTAGAAAGAAAAAATCCTTGACAACTTCAATTTTTCTCTGTTTATCATGATGCTACCTATTGTCCCAGTTGTGAGGAGTTTGTTCTTCCTTGCATTGATTTATAATCAAAACTGAAGGCCATAATTTTTGATTTTCATAAAATACTTCAATTCCTCCTTATCTCAGCAATATGCACACCACAGGTTGTTAATCCAATCATGATGCTGCACTCTTCTTCATATAATACATCTTCTCTGATGATTTGCTCAGCATAGTTTGAACACGTTGAGGGAATATATCCCTAGTGAACACCTTTTTAAATTTTAATCCATGTGATATTCCTTATTCTGTTCACACGACTGCCTCTTGATCAATGTACAAGTTCGAAATGAGCACAATAAAGTGTTTCAGAATCCTAATACTTCACAAGATTAACCACAAATACTCCCCTAGTCAATTGCCTTTGCGTAGTCCATGTGCTGCTATGACTGCTTTTGGATAAACTGAAGCACAATTTTACTTGTGTGCGATATCAGTGATTCAGTTGTATAGTTAGAGCATTCTATGAGGTCAATTTTCTTTAGAATGGGCACAAATGTCAACCTCTTCCAGTCACTTTTGGCCTAGTAGTTGTTTTTCAAATTTCCTAGTATAGACAAGGAAGTACTTGCAGCGTTTCTTCAGCTCTCTGACACATTTCAGGAGCTAGTCTATCAAGATCTGGAGGCTTGTTTCTGGCTACTGCATCCAGTGCAGTGTGAACCGCTTCTTTCAGCACTGTTGGTTCTTGCTCAAGTGCTACCTCGTGAAAGGAGACTGGCTAACTAGTTCTTCTCAGTACAGTAACTCGTGTATTCTTTTCACGTCCCTTGATGCTTCCTGCACCATTCAATAGTTTACCCAGAGAAATTCAAAACTGCAATTCAAGGATTGAATTTTTTCTTCAGTTTTTTGTTTTTAAAAATCCACAACAATTTTATTTTGAGTTTTCTAATTTTATGTTTTTGCACATTTCATTATCAACTTTGACTTTGGCTTTCAAATTCTCCTTTGCAATTGTTCTGCAATCTGAGTTCGCCCTTTCCTTTATTGCTTTAGCTGCTCTATGATGAAGAGCAAGTTTCAGAGTGCTTGCGAACATCCATTTTGATATTTCTTTCCTTTCCTGTCTTTAAGAAATCACTTTATTGGGGGCCGTGCAATTTTATCACAATCAACATATGCAGACCACATTTGTACATTTGTTGCTATCATCATTCTTGAAACATCCTCCTTCTACTTAGATCTTTGGTATCAGCTTCTAATATTACCTCCCTCATGAATCCTTAATAATTTACAAATTATCATTATTTTGTCATTTCCTGTCTTTTAATGATCTTTTATGTTCTTCATGAATCCCCTCCCACAGCTCTCAAGTTTTCTGTCAGTAGTGTTTAATGCATCAAATATGTTCTTCAAATGCTCTAGAAATTCAAATAGGATAGACTCAAGGTCATATTTTTTCCTCCTTTGGACTTATTTTAATTTTCTTCAGCTTTGTCCTGAGTTTACATAAGAACAATTAATGGTCTATTCCACAATTGGCCACTGGTCTGATGCTACCTGTTGTATTGAGCTTTTCCCAAGATGTAGTCTATTTGATTTCTGTCGTATTCCTTCAGAGATAATCATGTGTATAGTAATCTTTTGTGCTGTTAAAAATAGTATATCATATGAACAAGTTTTTCGCTCTGGAAGATTCTGTCATGTGATTTCTAACTTCATTTCTCTCACAAAGTCTATATTTCTCAACTACTATTACTTATTTTTTGTTTCTAAATTTTGCATTCTATTCACCAATGATCTATTTTCAAAATCAATTGATTTCATTGCATGTCTGATCAATTTTTCAACTGAAGTCATTAGTAGCATACTTCAATTTCTTTATCACTAGCTTTTGTGGTTGGGACATGACTCAGAGTAATAGTCGTATTGATTGGGTTTACTTGAAAGGCAATAGATATAGTTCTGGTCAGAGACAGCATTGCACTTCACCATAGATTTAGCAAGATCCTTTCTGACAATGAATGCCTTGAAATTACTCTTGATTGTGTTATTATAGAAGGCATGATTTTCTGACTCAGAGTTGCCAATACCAGTTCCTTTCAGCTCACTAATACCTAGGATATTGATCTTCATGTGTTCCATTTTGTTTTTGACCACTTCTAATTTCCCTAGTTAGACCTCATGTTTTCCAACTGTCAATAACTAAATTTTTTGCAACTCAATCTCTTTACCTTGTGTGTGTTCATCCCAAAGGCTCCACTTCCAAAAGCTTTACTCAACTCATGTCGCCATAATCACCTCCCCTCTAAGAAATCATCTCCTCTTGAGTCACATTTCGAGTGCTAGAGGGCTTGAAGTGCTCATCCTCAGGTAGTGTTTGCATCAATATGGTTCCCTTTTTTTAGACATTCAGTATTTGAAAACACATAGAAGATATACATATGGCTTTCAGCAGCTTCCTCCTACAAAGTGGGGAGCCAAGTGCTCCTTCATTGTGTGTCCTGTGTCTGGATGCTCCGCTAAAGCTGAAACCTCTTCACTCTTGGGTGACATTCCTGGCATTTGAAATACCAGTGACTTAGCTTCCAGCAACACAGCAGCATCCAAGCCACCACAGTAAGATAAACTGAATTAAAAGTGGTGCACAATAAAATGTATGCACAGTACAGTGGTTAACAATAAACTACATCTGAAAAAAAAAAAAAAACAATAAACTACATCTGTTTTTATTAGCCCTCCTCCCCCATCATACCAGTGACCATAATGAGAAGTGTGTTAGTCCAGGTAGACTAGAGAAGCAAATTCATAAACATGCAAATATATATATATATATATATATATACATACACGTATATATGGGAGAGGTTTATATACAAAAGAAATGGAACATTGAGAAAGCATTCCAAGCCAATCGTCCCAGCCCACAAGAATGATATTAGCCCATCTGTCTGATACCAGTCTATAAAGTCTTTTTCAGACACACATGCGGTGACGCCAGGACAATCGCTGCTTAGCGGAGTCTCATGTATCCATGGTGGCAGATGCATCTCAGCACTGGCAGGTTGTCTCTCTGTGTCTTCTCAAGTGTCTCAGCACCAGCAGGACTCTCTATGTAGCTTTGGTGACTTCACAGGTCTGGTTCCATCAGGGGAAGCCCATGTGGCTTCTCCTCCAGCTCCTCCAGGTTCCAGGACTCAGGATCTATCAGCATGCTGCCATGTTGTCTTGTCAGTAAAGCAGAGCTTCTCCTGTGTCCTGAGAGGTGATTCTCTCACCTCCAAGAGGAAAGACCATGAGATTTCCCAGAAATATCAGGATAGGAAAGTCTTGCATATAAAGAGGTCTCGTTTGTTTATCTCCAGAATGACAGATGAGACACTCACACATTGACACTCACACTTCCAGTCCTGAAATTGACACAAGAGTATTTGACTGCCACAAGTAGTATGGCCCATTTTGGAATCACATGTTAAGGAAGTAAAGATATTCTGACCTCTGTCTTAGAAATCTAATGCTATGATATCCAAGTCTGATAACCAAGACTGGCTAATACTGTTGTAAATTCACTTCCTTCCTTTCAAAGTTAGAGAAGTTCAGCCTTCACCTGCACATTTCTGCAGATCTCGAAGTGCTCTTAAGCAACCATGTCAATGATGGCCATGTAATAAAGGAAGGTGAGTCACGTTCAGACTAGAATAGAGCTCAAGCTGACAGCAAGAAGCAAAACAAAAACAAAAACAAAAAACCCAAGGAATCCTCAACCATGAAACACAAACCTTGCTAACAATTTTATGGAGCCTACCCAATACTACAGTGAGATTTTCTCTAGAATAAAGCCTTGATTGAATCAGTTTGGATCATTTTGGGAGATTTGATTAGAGAAGTCAATTAACCTTTGTCTGGACTTTGGACCTACAGAAAATATGGGCTAATGAATGTACATGCTACTACTAGGTTTGCAGTAATTTTTAAAGCATTAATACAGAACTATTATAGTTATTTTTCAATTAATATGAATTATATATCAGGCTGTGTTACAAAAATAGATAACCCTCATTTCTAAAGGGTATTTCTTGCTCAAATTCTGTAGGCTTTAGCTTCTGATAACCATCTGGCAATTTGGGCCTAGCAAAGGAACAGGGCAACTTCATCCATCATAACAAGATAAATGGGAGAATATAGAAATACAGAAAGAGTTAAGATGTTAATTTTCTTGTTCTAAGGATTTAAAAATATATAGCATATTTCTCAGGTAATTTATAAACAGGTGAAACAAAGAGTAGGTATTAGTAATTTTGGCTTGTAAAAGGCAAGGTTGTTTGGGGAAATACTATAGGATACCAAAGAGGACTCATTTGAAGTTTGATACAATATGCTTAAATTATGCTAGTTTTTCTCTAGCCTTGTTCAGATACTTATGGTGAGGGGAATAAATAAGAATAAACTAATGATTTGTCTTATTATATCTGAGCTTTCTCCAGGAAAGATTAGCAAAAAAAACCCAAGAAAATTTAGATGAGTGCAGGGGGGTGATATGAAATAAAATTTGATTGGAAACAAGGTTGCTAATGGAATTATGGATAAGAAACTATGGAGGATTAAGGACTACTAATGTGAAGGAACTACTGAAATGTATGTGAGTGAGTGAATTGAAATTATAACAAGCCATCTCATAAAATATGAAGCATAAAATTATTCTTATTCATGACTAATTTTGAGGGGGAGAAGTGAAAGAAAAAATATTTGAAACAAAGAAGTCAATATTATCAGGATGCATCTTTTAGAGTAGGTTAATAAGGATGATAAGTCACAAATCACGGTTGACAGAGGGTGTACTTGTATAAAAATCATAGGGCTATCAGGGGGAGCAACAACCATGGGGGTAGATTATTGGAACAAGAAAGAGTAGCATATTACAGAATCTGATAATGTGTGTCTCAGAGACAGGGTAGATAGGGATAAGAGTGAAAGTTAGATAAATCAGTAAATATGTTAATGACTCATCGATAAATAAGATTGAAGTCACATTACATGCTTATCCTATCCCATTGTCCAGTTCCATGGAAGTTGTAAAAATAAATTTAGTTATGATTTAGACACACAAAGGAGGACCTATGAATTCAGAACTCACCAGAAGCATTCGAGGTTTTGGTATATCTCAGAGTTGTTACTAGCCTTGCAGCCAGGAATTCTCAGTAGTACCAATGCTTTGGGCTAAGACTTTATTGTTGCTTGTAAATTAGTCTTCAAATGATTCCTAAAGATTATCTTTTTAGATGCTTACAATAGCACTGTGGCAAGAGGAAATTTTCAAAATTGAAAATCTTAGTTTATTACTCCTTGCTTGGAAGTTGATTATTACTCTTTCAGAGAATTTAGAAACAATTTCTAATTCTTTACATTAGGATTAACACTCTAAGCCAGAGGTTCTCAAACATATATGGTCTACTGTCCTCTTAAAAATAAATTCCTCATGACCTCCCTAGCAATGAAAACCTTTTGTACACCAGCCCAGAGTCCAGGATAAAGTCTAGGTATCTGCTCTTATAATGCCCTTAGATCATTCCACACACCACCGGGGGACGGTGGTGCCCACTTGGGAAACTATGCTCTAAGCTTTTGATATTCTGTTGAAACCTCCCCCTTTATTTTTCCTTTCTACTCACTGATCATTTATTCTAGCATTTGTTTCATAAATGCTAGTCTCATGACTTAACTTCATGGGTGCACTTTTATGCCAATGTGCTTTGTAACTCTGCCTAAATTCCTCACTTATTTCAAATTTATAAGATAACTTTGTGTAATAGAAAGGACTGGCAGCCCATTCCACTGAAGTAGGCCTTTTAATTTAGCCAGACAACATTTTGAGATTTCAGGAATTTTTTGCTATACTATATGTGGACGTGACAGTGCTGGGGTGCCATAAGTCAAATCAGGGGAGTAGTTCCCATTGGGCATCAACAATTAGCAGAGTCCATGATTTGTACAGAACTCAAGGGCAAAAAATAAATTGACTAAGAATATCCTTTCAAGTCTCATCATCATGCTCTAGTAATTCTAAATGCTATTGGTGACATAATGTAAGAGAAAAGAAACTTGCTTTCCAGTTGACAGTGACTCAGAATAGCCCTCTATGTAGGGTTTTATGACATGTGATCTTTTGGGGAGCAGATTTTCAAATATTTTCTCTGATGGAACACTTGGAGGATTCAAACCTCCAAACATTCAGATACACGAGTGGGTACCCCACCCCACCCAAAACATAATTTTTTCTAAGTTATGTATTCAAATTTTTTACAAAACCACCTTTTTCCCTTTAAAGTACTTTCCCTTACATTTAATACATTTGCCAAATCTATGATTTCTTTCTTAGAAACATTTTTCAAGCTATGCTAGGCAGCAAAACCTGAATGCTAATAATTTTACACATCTGTATATAGATAGATGGATATATAGATAACTTAATAAATAAACAGTCGATGATTCTATAGAGCAGTATAAATGGCTCAGTGCAACTCACTCCCATGAGACAGCTGTGAGAAACTTGCAGCCCGTCAAGTCTTGAGGGCTGCCTGCATAGGCCTCTCTAGAGCAATTCAGGTTCTCTGGTCACAGACAGCACACAGCAAGGCAGGAAGGTAAACAAGTCAGCCAAAGGACAGGGTACAACAGTACCCATCTCAAGAGATGTATATTCCAGTAGAATGGGGAATCCTGTCTCGAAAGGCCTCAAATTACAGTGACACAGTCCATGGATTAGCTGTCCCACGGGTAGTGTAACTTGCAAATGGAGGCACAGAACAAGCAAGGCAGCCGCACACTGGTCTGAAGATCCAGGAGACAAGAAAACAAGGTTCAGTGAGCAACCATTTATCTCTCCACCCTTCAATGAATCCCACATGTGTTCAGTGACCTTGTTGGCACAATAAACATTTTTTGGATGCCTGACAGCACCCCCCAACACACACACACATATTTAGTATATGTCATCAAATTGCTGCCCTTTCATATCCCCCTTCATTTGTGAACACAAAAAGAAGTCACATGACATGAGGTAAAGCGAGTATCCAGGGAGAAGTCATAGAAGCATGCTGTCTTTTGCCAAAAACTGGCACACTGAATAGGCTGTGTGAGTGGGTGCTTTATTACAGAGGTGAAACAAGTCCCCATCTGCCACAAATGAGATGTTTTTTGTTGCACACTGTTATACAATCTTTACAGAGCCTGTAAATAAAAACCTATGGGAATGAACCCCCAGATGCACTGTGAGTTGACATTTTCATCTGTTCAGGAATTTGATGCACATATAGGACTATGGTTGGTCATAAATTGCCATTTTACCTTTTTTGAAATGAGAAGAAACACCCATACACTTGAGTTTTTCCCATAGTGCTGTCCTTGTAAGCTGTGTTCAATATCACATTAGTTTCTGTGACATTTTTCCAGCACAAAAATTTTACAGTTACAGGTGTTCATTTAAATCAGACATTACAAAACATAAGGTTCAAGCAAAGCTGCCTTCATGAAAAAATTCACCGTTACTAGAGAGAATCTTCCCAGGTGATGCCCCTGGAAGCACTAACTCACAGTGAGTTGCTCCATGTTCACCTAGTGAGGGAAAGTGCGTACAATGAATTCTCTGCTCCGTGAAGCTTTTTCCTGTTTGGGGGGTTAGCCAAGGGTTTGATCACTGCTTTCCCAGAGATCCTGTGACAAAATATTCCTCAAATTATTTTACTGATCTAAGATTTAAATCAGATGATCGATATGAAGGATGAGACATGATTGTCTCTAAAATTGTGATCAGGTAACTGAGTCATTATTGTTACCGATAATAGTATGTATCAGCAGAATCAGATTTTTCAGGCTTAGAGAGTGATTCCTTTGATTTATAATGATCATTGAGAGCAAATAAGATGAAATAGAAAGCAGAAAACCTGCAATGAAAACATGGACATTAGAAAGTTGCATGCTTAATGCCACAGTGTTAGAATTTCAGTAATTAAAAACTATACATTAGTGTTCATTATGAGTGAAAAAGTAGAAACCAAAAAGTATGAAGACAGTTGAAATCAAGTTAAGTATAGTAGATTAGGTTTGACAATTGAGTCCACTTATAAACTAGATACCATATTTTTCAAACCGTAAGATACAACCAGTTTGTAGGGCAGGGAAAGAAGAAAAAAATTCTGAACCAAATAGTATGAGTATACTAGAATATTTATTAAAATAATGCAAAATACGATAATATTTAACAGGTAAACTCAACAGTTGTCTTAAGAACCATAATAACTTTCATTAACAAATAAGGGGAGTCATGTGCTGTGCCAATCATGTGACTTGACTGACATTGGGACTCTGGAGGCAGGACTTCCCCAAAACACACAGCAATCCACAGCACACAAAAAACAGCTGACAGTAAGCAAGTGCATGGGATCATTAACAAATGTTCTGGGGTACCACACTTTTTGACCATAGAATGCACCCTTTTCTTCTTCTACTTTGGGGAAAAAGAAGTGTTTCTTATGGTTTGACAAATATGGAAATAAATGAATAGTAAATTAAGAAGTAGTGACACTGAATTCAAAGCACACTTTTGAGAACAGAAATAAAAGGAAACAGTAAACAAGCGGTCATCCAGCCCAGAAGCAACAAATACCACATGGAAGAAGTACACCAGCTTATGGGACTAAGAGATACTAAAGGGATCAATCATCAGGTTTCAAGAACTAATAATCATAACATTATATGCTCACTTTCCTGATATGATTGCTGACGACAGATATGTACATAAGCAAATGTGGTAAAGAAAGCTGATGGTGTCCTGCTATCAAAAGATGTGCGTCTGTGGTTTTAAAGACATGAAGGTGAATGAGTGGCCATCTAGCTAAGAAGCAAGCCCATGTGGAAGAAGCATAACAGTATGTATGACCACGAGGTGTCAAAGGGATCCGGTATAAAGCATCAAAGACCTAAGAGATATATCACTATTAGTGAGGGGGAGTTCCAATTGGGGACCCAAAGTCCATCAATAAGTGAAGAGACATCCTCTTACAGAGGGGTTATAGTGAGGAGATGAGCCAGTCTAGGTGCAGTGTAGCAGCAATGCAATGTTCTCAAATGTTTCCTCCCACCAACTATCATTATCCCAATTTTGCCAGACAGATTTGGCTGGACCAGGGGATGCACATTGGAGTCGAAAAAGTGGATTTTAGGATCGATAATCCCTTGAGACTAGTGGGGAGTGGTAATACTTGAGGGGTGGTGATGGTGGAGTAGAAAGGGGGAACAAATTTCTCAGATCTGCATGTGACCTCCTCTCTGGGGTGTGGACAATGGGGGTGGGGAGTGGGGCGAGGAGATGAGTGAAGTGACACATTATACAGTGTAAGATATGAAAGGGTAATAACAATTTGTAAATTATTGGAAGTTCATGGGGGAGGAGAAGGGGGAAGGGGAAATATGGGAAATTGTAATTAAAAACATAACTAGAGCAAAGAGGGGAAGAGGAGCTTATGCTGGAGGGGTTCAAGTAGATAATGTAGATGAATGTGGCAACATGTGTTCAAATATGCTTAATATAAACGATGCATTAAATGTATTAAATGATGTATGAAATGTATGAGCCCCCCAATAATTTTTTTTTAAAAAAAGAAAACATAAAATATGGAAAATGACAGTTCCAAAAGGTGATTTCAATCTCTGTCATTTGGTATAGGAAATAAGAGTATAAAAAAAGAAGGAAGGGAAAACAAAGTAAGCGTTTGTTTATTTCTAAACTAGCTCATTAGAAAATTGAGACGAAAAAGACACCTGTCATTATTGGAAAACCAAAAAGTAATAACAGGAGGTGAGCAAAAGATGATTACCTCCTGACCAGTTTGCTGCTTGGTAAATGTCATAAAATCAATACCACAGACTTAAAAATAGCCTACACAAACTTCGTTAACTGAGTAAGCCTAAGACTTGCCTGATGTCTGAACTATTGACAAATCTAATATAGACAGAAAATGAATCATAGTTATTATTTTTAAATAACTTATCTTATTCAACTGTGAAATTCAAAGGATTTGTTGATGAGCCAATGTCCAAAATAACTTTTATTCATAAATGTACACAACTGCAATTATTAAAATTGCCCAAGTATAGTAGGGAATATGAAGTCAAGTTGATGATTATAATACTTTCTTTGTGTTTCATTGCAGCTTTAAATCTAGGCTAGGGAATATATTTGTATTAGTATTACCTTGCTTTTATTCATAAAAAATAGAACTATAAGAGATAGGTATCATATATATATATATATATAATTTCACAATAAAAATGTATGAAATAAAATTGAGAACAGAGAATTACAAGTTTTAAAATTAGGAGCAGATATTAGGCAGTTGCGATAATCTGAAACTATTTTTAACTTTTGATTATTCCATTTAAATTGATGGTTAAAATTACCATATTTGGAATAAAATACCATATTTTTCAGATCATAAGATGCACCTTACCATAAAATACACCCATTTTTAGAGCAGGAAAACAAGGAAAAAATATTCTGAAGCAAATAGTACCAGTGTACTAAAATGTTCTGGAGTGCCACTCCTTCAGACCATAAGACACATCCTAATTTTCCCCATACTTTTGGGGAAAAAAGGACGTTGTATTGTCTGAAAAATATGGTAGTTGAGGAAGAAGTGGGATCTATTGGCTAGAAATAGTATAAACAAATTTTCCACAATGCTCAAGAAAGTGAGAGAGAGAGAGGGAGAGAAAAAACAAGTATATACTAAAAACGGAGAATATGCATTAGTGCTGAGATGGAAGGAATATCACTTTAATAGATTATCTTAAATTGTTCCAAGATTTAATATTTTAATCACAATGTAGTCTATGGTATTGAATCCTAGGCTATAATATTTAAGAACAAAGAAGTGTAAAAATATGTAAATATAAAACATTTCCCTCAACCTCCAAGAATCTATATGTTAGCTGTATGGGTGAGGGGAAAAAAAATCAAAGGAGAAAAATCCGTGTAGTTTGCTGGTCTGGTTATTTTTGTGAGAGGTCCTTTCCGTTGGCTTTGGCTCTTAGTGACCCTGATGTACAGCAGAAGGAAGCATTGCTCAGTCCTGCGCTATCTTTACAATCATGCCTATGTTCAAGCCACTTATTGCAACTACTGTGTCACTCCATGTTATTGAGGTTCCTCCACTTTTACCAAATGTGCCAGTTACATAATCTTTCAACTTGAGCAAAGGGGTGGAGTTTATGCTGTCAATGAGATCACAATGTAACATCCACCAGGAGGATTCTGGGAACCTCTTTTTCATCTGGGAAGAGAATCATACACTTTCTGCAAGATATCCCTGTTAACAAGTACCTGGAGCCATGCTGATGACAGCTAGAGGCCCGGAGCTGGAAAAGTCAAGTGGAGACCCACACCAGGCCTACCATGCTTCCACTGCCACTAGATCCACCTCTGGCTCGTGATCTTCCTGCACATGGTATTATTGCATATGCTGCATGAGTCTCTAGAGGAATTCAGGTGCTAATATCAGACTTATAAGCTGATATTGAACTTATAGACTTGATCTGAACTCGGCTGGGAAAGTTTATTGATACATAATTGCTTCTTGATATAAAGTTCCCTCTTACTCATATATGAATGTCGTTGGATTTGTTTCTCTCATTAACCCAGATGGACGCACCATGGTTCTCTGCTTTACCAAGCATCGTGTTCTTCTCCAGGAAGTAATCCCTGTGATAGCATTTCTCAAAGACTTGAAGTGACACAGACAGGTTTGTGTATTCCCATGGCAGTTCATGGTGCCTTCAATATTGTTACCAATACCATAATTCAAATATATCAATTAAACTTTGGTCTTTTTTTCATGTATAGCCTAGCTGCTATATCTATGTGATAATTGAAAATACATAGATTTGTAAAAAGATACATCTTCATCTTCAAAGTGAAATCTTTGCTCTTTAATACATTAACAAGGACTTTGCCAACAGTTTTACACAAAGCAGCAAACTGATTTCTTGATTTCCACGAGCATTGGTTATGGAACCAATAAAATGAAATCCTTGACAACAAAAATTTCTTCTCAATTTATTATGATGTTGCTTACTGGTCCAGTTACATTGCATTTTTACATAAAGACATAATTCACATTGATGACTACTTTATCATTTATTCAAATACAACATGAAATTACTTACTGCTGTCTTGTAAATTATATCCCACTGATTTACATTGCTAATATAGTATTTTTAGATTCATAGCAACCCAATATACAATAGAATTAAATGCTTTACTATTTTATCTTTCCCCATCATCTCAATAAATACAGTCACTGTGTTAACACTTCTCTTTGAGTGTCTTCCTCTATTCATAGGCCCTCTACCTTATTAAGAATTATGGGTTCTGCCCTCCACCCCTTTCCACCACCTGAACTGATACCTCTTAGTAATGTGTTAACATTATATGAGATGACACCTTGGAATATTCTTTTCTAAGGAGCATTCTGACTGCAGTTTTCTGAGATTTATTTGTTTGTTCTCCTGACAGTCTATTCAACATTAATCTCAATATCATAATCCAAATGCATCAATTATTAATTTTTACTGTCAAGCTTTTTATACATATTAGTGACTAAAAGTATTGTGACTTGTGTTAGGTGCACCTTAGTTTTATAACATCTTAAAGAGATGGTATCCCAGGGATTTTTCCAATGCTATATAGCATTTGTTTTTTGCTTGCTGGTTTTGTAGACATTTATTGTAGAACCAGACAAAATGAAATCTTTATTACTTTAGTGATATCTCCTTTTTCATGATATTGTTTTTTGGTTCATTTATGATGATTATGGTTTTCTTTATGGTAACATATGATGCTTAGGGTTGGTGAAGTCATTGATCTTCCTCAGTAAGTGCTTCAAGTTATCATCATTTCCACAAACAAGGTTGTCTTTGTTGCAGATGGTTAATTCGTCTTCCTCCACTAATAACACCACATTCCAATATATATAGTTCAGTTTCTGGATGGTTTGTTCATTATACAAATGGATGAAATATCATAGAAATTAATTCATAATTTATTGATTATAAATAATGTCATAACACCTTACTCTATACAAGCAGTTTCTTCTTTGTCTCTGCTCATGTTCTGTATAAGCATAATTAAGTGTTCTGGAATTTTATTTTTTACAATATTGTTTACTATTTAGATTTTGTGTCAATTTGGCGGGGTTAGGAATTTCAATAATGTAGCAACCCTCAGCAAAGTGAACAAACACAAGGTAAACAATTCCATGAAGGGACCTGCTGTCAGTAACCAAGTGGTTATGAGAAGATTAGGAAGGAGATCAACACCTTACTGAGGCCACATTCTTGAGGATATTTCCTCAGGGGGATAGTCTACTTCTATATAAGTAGATGCTGTAGAAAATGCCTTAGGTTATTGCTGATCCGGTTTCTTCATCTGATCATCAATTACAGTTTCATTGTACTTGAGCCAACAGTCTGTCATATTGCCTGCTGACCTTGAGAGGCATCAGAGCTTGACACCTGATCTTCTGAACTTCGACTCCTATCTGCATTCACCAGCTGTGATACTCATGTTTTGTATTCCTGCTTCCTGATTCATCAACCATGACAGCTATTCAATTTAGGAAAATCTTCTAGTTTAACATCTGATCCACATACTTAACTAGAATGGAATTACTCACTTCTACAACTGTGTAAGTCATTTTCTAGATAAAAATTTCATTACATGTATCACTGATTTTGTTTCTCTAGAGAACTCATGCTAGCCAGAGCTTCACATAATTGTTTTGACATACAAACACAATTATTCGGTTTTCATTGTCAAGCTTTCTATGCATGTGAGGTGACTGAAAGTATTGTGACTTGTGTCAGAAGCACCTTAGTGTTTTTTGAAGTCAATAAAACTTGAACAAATATCTCTCTGGTTTTCTTTGTTTTTAGCTAAAATCCATCTGATATCAATAACGATTGCCCTCAATTTCTTCTTATATGGAAACCAAAGTTATGTTTTAAATTATATTCAGGAAACTTTATATTCCTGTGATATTATTGATATTATTTGAAATTTTCATATGTTATTAGGTCACATTCTTTAGTATAAGCACAAATATTTATATCTTTAATCCATTTGCCAGATGGTTGTTTTTCAAATTCTTAGCCTGCACAACAGAGTTCTTCTAGCATTGCATTTGCTTGTTGAAATATCTAATTTAGTATTGCATTAGTTCCTGGTTTCTTTATTTTTTCTTAATGCCTCCAGTGTAGCTTAGATTTATTCTTTCATTGCCATTGATTCTTAATCATACCCTAATTTTGAAAGCACTGAATGTCAGTGAATTTTTTGATATGACAGTGAATTTCTTCCATATTCCTTTTATGTTTTATACATCACATAATGTTTTCTCTAATAGAAAACATCAGTCATGACTCTTGGTCTTTTTCCCTTATTTCCTTAAGATGATATACACTAAGTATTATATTATTCCTTTATTAAATTACTAAATCTAGATCTTTTAACAGATGATTATAATATCTTAGCCATTATAAAGGTATTTTAAGTTGCCATTTGGTGTTTTCTGTTCATATCCCTTTTACATCATCATTTTTTCTACTTACTTTAGCTACTCTATATTCAAGAGCAAGTTTGGGAGTCCATCTTGACATCTCCTTTGTTCTTCTTTTTTTCCTCTTTTCAAGTGACATTTTGCTTTCTTCATGTACAATATTCTTGATGTCATGCCATAACTTAATTGGTCTTCTCTAATTAATATTAATGTATCGAGCATATATTTGAGATAGCTTCACAGCTCAGATGGAGTACACTCAAGGATGTACTTTAACTCCCATGTGCCTATATAGCTTTTCTTTCATTTCAAATGTCATATGCATAAAAACAAACATTACATTATTATCATTTGGCCTCTAGCCCATTTATGTCTAATGGTGTTGGGTTTCCAGGGTTGTGTTTTTCTTTTATTCAAATGTTTAAAATTCTCAAGTAGGTGAGATTTGCAAAGCAGATGATGAGTTTTGCATTCAACAGTTCACACACATTACAATTTTTCTTTTACTTATCTATTATAATCCACTCAATGGATCCTTACTTTCCCCACTTTCACCTGTGTCTTATTTCCATTCTCCTTTCATAACCCAGCTGGCCTTATGATCATAAATGGGTGGTTGCTCTAATGTTGAGTGAGTGAACAAAGAACTGTAAGCATTGAGGTTCAAACAATTGGTTTCAACGGCTACTGGAAAATAACAGACACAATGCACAGTTAAGTGGGATTATTAGTAGCTGAATAGGTTATCCTATATGAGATAACAAAACATGACATAAACAATTGTTCCACAACAATGCTTCTCAGCCAGAGACCAAGTGTCTCTTTAGTCCTTAGTCTCTCAGCAAAGTGGCCCCTTGTCTTCTGCTGTTGTGGACCAGAAAGTCTACCTGTGACTCATCGTAAGTCCACAGAATCAGCGCTGTTCTTTTTGTCTCATGTTTTTTGTATCTTGAAACACAATCTCAACCTGGCTCATTTAGTCTGCCCTATAGTCTCCAGACCACAGTCTCTGGTATCTCTGGTCTCAGCTTCCTCTTCCTTAGAAAGAGATCTCAAATGTACTCTTCTAATGATAGTGGGGCTTCTCTCTCTTTTCCTTATTTCCCCCCACATAAACATTTTAAGAGAGAATTAATAATTGTGACTTAGTTTTTAGATTCATTTTAGATGAATTAGTTCCTCATCTTTTAAAGTGAAACATTCCTACTAGTAACAATAAGGCCAGGAGCATTAGCTACAATACAGTATTCCATTGATAAATACAGGATATTAGAAGGGCAAAATGAAGGTTAGAGAGATAATCTTTGTTCTTCAAATACTGAAATCTTCCAGTTTGTATTAAAAGAGGAGTAGAATGAACTTTACCTTCAAAAGTATTTAGTTGAAAATTTTACTGTTGGAATTAGCACCAGCAAGTTTCCTCATATTTTTGGCCTCATCTACTGGGTTAAGAGAATCTTCTGCTTTTCCATCTACTCCTGCCTTCCCGTTGGCTTTCAATTGGCTTCTTTATCTTTTTCCTGTTAGCAACACTGAAGGGGATGGTGTAAGTTCATTTAGGCTGGTGGGAAACAGGCCTGAGCTTAAGCTTGAAGGAAGCAAGAATAAAATGACAGAGAAAAATTGGCACATTTCTGCTTTGCTTTATAACTCTGGTTCTTCTTTCTATTTTTGAGATGGATCATAAACACAGAGTGATGGTTTTGATGAAGTTGTGATTTTAGCAGGTTATACCCCAAGGAAACTAAGGGTGTAACTTGGTTGATATCTTTCATTAAAATCAGGACTTAATCTCCAATCTAATATTAACTGTAATCCTGTCCATTAGCATAATAGAGAATGCCTCTCAAAATGAGATTCCAGGTACAGGTTCACAAATATTACCATGCATTGCATAAAGGATTGCAGCTAGAACTGCCATATAAAGTGACTGCAATTTTGAAAGAAACCTTAGCAAAGTAAATATTAAATTGTAGTACATATAAATAAACCTTCTCTAGATTTTTCAATTAATATTAAAGTGAAGGATATGGAAAGTGAATGAGAAGGGAAGCATTCATACTTTATAACATTTTTAACAATGTAACTTCTAGGATCTTGCCAGGTACATTTGAGAGCCACCCAAAGGAGAAGAGTAAGCTCGTTCAGGCTGGTCCTCCTCTGGATCATTCACCACTAGACTTAGTCTTGCTTCTATGAATGCTGCTGGGTCGAGTCTTTCCTTAGCCAAATAAAATAAACTATTAAGTGCTCAGTAAAAGAATGGATGTCTGAACTGTAGCCAATTAAAAACAAATCTTTGCACTAGAATCAAAGTGCATCACACACCATTGGTCAGTGATTTGTTAGAACAGTTAATGAGAAAGAAATTTCAGAACTCTCAATAAGATGCAAAAGGTGTATACCCCACACAATGCACAGATGGTGGTGAAATGAAGCTTGAACAGTGCTAACATACTGAGAAATTGTGGTGGTACTAGGAAGATTAAGCTGTTCATCACATATTTTTACGTGTGACATTCAACTTAAAATCCCCACCTATTTAACATTGGTATGATACAGGGTATCTATGCTATATGTTAATTAGAGTGACACATTACAAATTACTATGAATTTAAAGTGTGCTGATTAAAACTTATCTAAAAAAACAGTGTATGCACAATGTAATGGGAAAACATACAAGCTATCAAACAGTGTTTTGAGTTCATAATTTAAATTTGATTACTAAGTGAAATTCAGTTTATGAAGTTTTAACAAACTAGAGAGAGTTTTTCTTTCTTCTTTGATTATAATGATTGTGTTTATCTAAAGTGTATACAAGAAAATATGAACTTTTAAGAGGTCAATCCAGTGTTATTTCTATGTACATCTGAAAATTATTTACTAGATTCTAGTAAAATGTTAATTAAATACAGAGTCGGTATGTGTAGAATTCTAATTCAAATAAGTTATTTTACTTATTATGACATAAAGGAGAAATGGAAATTTATCATTTTTTATATATTCTATTGATAAGCCATACAGTTTACAAATTTATGATAAAACAATTTGGAGAACTTGGAGATTATAGTTTACTTCAAATGAAAATTCTTATATTCTTCCTAATAGATATTCTCTAAAATATCAAGCATACTTCTGATCATGAAGCACACACCATCTATGGTAACAGCAGTCAAAGAAATGCCACATTCCTATTTATTTTATATGACACTTTAGATTCATTTAATAAACCTCCCTAAATGAAAGAGGATATTTCAGAATCAATAATTTTCACGGTTTTGATAATTTATTGCTATAGTTATAAATATTGTAACAAAATTAGAACTAGACTGGTATCCATAAAGTATTTTCTTTTAAGCAAATGGAAATTAGACAAGCATCTCTAAAAGAAAGCAACACTCACTGCCATCAAGACAATCAATGCCTATTCATAATGATCCTGCCAGACAGGGTAGAATTGCCCTCTGTGATTTTTCTGAGACTCTAACTCTTTACGGGAGTAGCAAGCCTGGTCTGTGTCTCCCCAGGACAGATAGGGGTTCCATATTGCTGGCCCTCAGTTACCAGTCCAATGTGCAACTACTGGGCCAACCGGTTTCCTCTGGGGAAGCATATTGAAGAATAAAACCAATCATTTAAAGCAAATATACTGAACTTAGGCATAAAAGAAACAAACCAAATATGCTCCATATCCATGATTATTTCACAGTACTAACTCTGAAGCATTAATTGAATTGACTTTTAAAATTCAGAAATATTTTAATATTGACAAAAGTGATGTAATTGGTATTAAGACATATTTCTGGCTTGGTCATATATTGCACATTTCTTGTTTTCAACAGCTCTCAAATATACTCCCCTTTTTCCCACTATAAATCTAGGTCTGCATGAGTTTTTCACTAATGCATTACAATAATTTTATTTTAAGAATATTTGCATTAAAAAAAACATTTAAATTACCCACAATTCAGTGACTCTGTAACACTAATATCCATACCTACAATTTTTTAATATAATGTATCAGTTAATATTCACATTTCATGTCAAGTAATATTGTTCTTTAAATATCATTTGTATCCCTACATATATTTCAGTAGTTTTCAAATTGGAATTCAGGTATCTTTTGGTTCCTACATGCTACTCATCCAGCAATATTTCTTTATTGCTATGTTTACCATGTCAATTCCTCTCAAGATTTTTGGGACTTTTTGGAATAAAACTCAATGTCCTTTTCTTTTGAACTTCATCTTGCTTCAACACAATTCCATCAATCTTCAGCAATGAATTTTCCACAAACAGAATATTCTTCTATTCAATTTATGGTCTCATCTGAAATTACTTTTTTCCCCAACTATCCAGTGAGTTTTTTGACAATGTTAACCCTAAAATACATTTCTCGATAAAAAATTCTGGGTAATCATAGAATTTCTTCATTTGCTTTCATTGATTTCTCCTAAGGTTTATGATAGTGTTATGTATTATGCTACTGAAATGAATTCATCTTCAATTCTTTGATTTTTCAAATATGTGTGGACATTGTTTCATCTGAAATACTTTTGTTTATTGAATTTCAAAGCCATTATGTGATTATTTTAGATGCTTGATATACTATTATTGATGTAGTTGATAATCTACTATTATATATAACAATTATATATAAATCATATAACTTCTAAGCTTATACATCTATCCGTATTGGCTTCCAGCTTCTTTCAGCTACTTCCCATTTGAAGAATTTCCTCTAGTCAAAAGGGATCTGCTAAATTTCTTAGCTGAGAGATTATCTGCCTAACCTCCTTTAGAAGAACACACCCAATAAGCATTTTGCAGCAGTTATCAAAAGCCAGTGCCTAACTCTCAAAGCAGTGTGAATTCTATGATATAATTTGCATTGTCGATCTTTCTGTGAAATCATGTTAACACAAGTAAAACCACTAAACCCTTGCATGACCTTACCCCCTTCACTTATGTTCTCCCCTAATTTTCCAGTTTGTAGAGCCATTTCTTAATAAGTAAGTCACTTATTCACATCTTAAACTCGGATTCTAGTTAAAAAAGATAAAGTAATACTCAAGTAGCAAACATATATAATTTCATTAAAAACCAGAAGCTAAAATCAAGTAGAACATATAAGAACATACATGATGTTCAGCAGCTCTTATTTTTACCTCAGGTGTATTTCTAAATGTGAACTCTTAAATTTAATAAGTTTGAAAATACACTTTGTGCTTTAAAACCACTTGTTGCAAGTACATGTAGAAAGTTACTATCTTGCAGAGTGTTATGCTAAATATTTCAGATCTAGAATATCAGACTGAAACCATTCATAAAATGTTGTCTTTTGTAGATTAGGTCAGATGGATGGCAGATAGCTATGGACATAGTGTTAACAGTAGATTGATTCTTATGTCAATTTTATAATGAGTAGATTGAGTAGGTCTACGTACATAGATTTACATGCCAAGTATTAGTGTAAGAGATGGCAGTATGTCTCAACTCAAGGACTCTATCAACACAAGAACACTTTGTTCTAATAATCTGGCATTCTGTGAGGCTCACCTTCCCAACCTGATTGCTGAAGTCAAAATGGGTTCATAAGCAAATGTGGTGAAGAAAGTGGATGGTGCCTGACTACTAAAAGACAGTGTCTCAGGTGTTAAGGCTTGACATTGAACATGCAACCATCCAACAGAGAATCAACCAGCCCGCATGGAAGAAGCACACCAGTCTGTGTGATTATGAGTTGCTGACAGGATCAGGTATCAGACATCAGAAGACATCAAACAAACAAATATATTAATGCAAATGATGAGGGTGGGAATGAGCTCCAAAGAAGCCCATCTGTAGACATACGGACATTCCCTCACAGAGGGTCACAAGGAAATGATATGTATGCCAGGGCACAATATACCAATGGAAAACACAAAATTCCTTTAGGAACTAGAGTCTAGTTCTTTAATGTTTCCTCACCTACCCCCTGACACTATCATGACTCCAGTTCTACCTTATAATTCCAGCTATACCTGAGCATGTACATTGGTTCATATAAGAGCTCTCAACCTACAGAATTCTAAACAGATAAACCCCTCAGGAACAGTAAAGAGAGTAGTGATACCATGAGGGTAGAGGAAAGGTGGTGGGAGAAGGGGAAGAAAGGGAGAAACAGCTAAAATGATCAATGTATAACTGACTCCACTACCTGGGGGATGAACAACAGAAACATGGGCAAAGGGAGACAGTATAAAATATGAGCATAATGATAATAATATGTAATTTATCAGTGCTCCATGAGGGTGAAAGGGAATAAAGAGAAATCCTAATACGAAGGATTCAAGCAGAAAGAAAACATCTTGAAAATGATGATGGCAACAAGTGTGTTTGGTGCAATCGATGTGTGGATTATTAAAAAAGCTGTAAAAACCCCTAATAAAATGACTTATTAATTTAAAGAATTGAAAAAATCATTCATAAAAACTTATGGACATATGGGAACATCAGCCAGCTATCACATGGTGAATGGTGATTTCATAGCTATTTCCAATACCCTTTTGCAAAAAGCATTAAAGAGAATGCATTGTAACTATTTTAGCTTATGAAATGGTACACAAAAGAGCATGGACTGTAGCATTTTGGCAAGTGTTAAAAAAAGAAATTCATGGAAAAGCATTTTCTTTTGTGGTTTGCCAACTCTTATTGCACAAAAATACTAAACTGATAACTAATGAGGATGCCATCATCTGTCAGACAGTAAAAGTAAACTGGCATAATAAAAAAAACAGAAATTACAAGTAGGAAAGTCTTTGAATTGCTCATGACTTTTGACCTACCACATAAAAATGAAGCACAATTTAGTCAATACTCATATATAGTTAATATTGGCACACATGAGTTGAGTGTGGTATATTAAGGATGCTGTTTTTAAGTTGTACATTCTGTTGAGTCATATTTCTTTGGAATAAGTACAAACATGACTCTCTTTCACTTACATGGCTAGAAAACTATCTCACAACACAGCCTTTGTAGTGCTGTGTTCATTTGCTGAAAAATTTCCATTGGTATTCTGCTGATTCCAAGAGCCTTTCATAGGTAACCACAAGGGGTGTCAGGGATAGATTATCCATCTCCCATGTAGAAAAAATATGCCGTTGATTCAATTTCGCTATGCTTTTTAATTTTTTGATAAATCCTGATCTCATATTGAAAAATGAATGAATAAGGTACTAATATAATGGACAAGATTTGATATTACACTTTCGCAAATGAATCTTTTCCTACCAGTTAATAAGTGCTATTCTACTCATATTCCCAAGTTCTAGAAAACATTGTTTCGATAAAAATCCTGTCCAAATCAGATTGACCCTGTAAAGGATAATTTTTCATGTAAGTTACACAAATTAGACTGCAACCTGCAATGGGTCAGAGGTATTTACCAATTTTTTCGAATTTTTCAAATGTCAGGAATGTAGAAAATGTATAAATATGGTAGATTACAAAAAGTGTTTCTGGCATAAGTAATTCCTTTGTTGGTTGATATTTATTTTTAAAATGCTGCCTTTGCTGCTGCTGTTCTTGTTATTTGGTGTCATCAAGTCAGCTCTGATCCACGGTGACCGCAGGCAAAGCAAAGCGAAAGACTGCCTGGTCCTGCACCACCCTCACCATTGTTCCTATGTCTGAGCCCATTGATACAGTCGCTGTGTCAGTCCACCTAACTCCGCTCCATCATCTTTCTCCTTGTCCCTCCACTTTACCAAAAATGTCCTGCTGCAGGGACTGATCTCTTTGGACAATATGTCAACGTACATGAGACAAAATCACGCCATCCTTCCCTTTTAGGAGCACATGTTAGATACTGTGACCTTGTTTTTTCCAAGGTAGCTTGGTTTGTCCATTTATCAATCCACTGCCCTTCCAATACCCTTCTCCAGCACCACAATGTAAATGCATCTCTGATTCTTTGGTCTGCCTCACTCGATGTTCGACTGTCACATACATATGGTGCAGTATAGCAGGGCTTGGAGCAGGCTCACCTTGTCCTCAAAGTAAGCTCTTTCCTCTTCAATAATCTAAAGAGGTCTTGTACAGCCGATCGCATCTTTGATCTCCTGACTACAGCTGCTGTGAGAACTGATGTGAGACCAAGTAAAACCAAATCCTTGATCATTTTTTTTCCCACTTGTCATGATGCTATGTATCCAGCTGTGAGGATTTGGGTCTCCTGATATTGAGTTGTCATCCACACTGGAAGCTACAAACCTGGATCTTCATCTGCAGTGCTTTAATTCTTTGTTTTCACCAAGGAGGTCGTGCCATGTGCATACCACAAGTTAATAAATCTCCCTGAATTCTGATGATGTACTCTTCATATACTCCGACTTCCCTAATGGCTTGCTCAGCATACTGATTGAACAAGTGAGGTGAGAGAATGGTGATGAACGTATTTCCTGATTCTGCGTGCAGTATTCCTCTGCTCCATTGCTCTTGTAGAAAAACTGCCTCTTGCTTCAGGTACAAGCTCAAAAGGAGCACAGTGAAGTTTTCCTGGAATTCCCATTCTTCTCAAGGTGATCCGCAAGTTGTTACGGTACGCACAGTTGAAAGCCTTTGCACAGGCAATGACACACAAGTAAACACGTTTCTGGTATTCTCTGTTTTGATCCAAGATCCAATAGACACGGGCAATGATCTCCCTGTTACAGATTCTCTTCCAAATCTTGCCTGAATGTTGGGGAGTCCCAGTCAGTATTAGAATACTAATTGCATTCCAGAAAATTCACTGACTTAGAAATACGTAGTGAGAGTTACTCAATAACACCAAAATTAAGTATATATGTATAAAAAACACTGCTAGTGATATTTTAAAGTGACATTTACATATTTAACTAGCTACATTTTAAGGAGAGAAATGTTTTCACAATTAAATGCATCCATGAAATCATAATTGTAGCCAAGAGAGAACATTTCCACATCCCCAGATTATTCCTTCTTTAAGAAATCTCCTGAAGTGTTTGTAACAACTTTCAAGGAAAATGTTCATAGATGTGAAGGGTTATTTACTCACTTTTATACAAAAATATGCTGTATAAATTCTAAGCTAAATAGGTGGGATGAAAGAAAATATTGTACACTGTAAAAAGGTATTCAAATTAAATATTTTCTTACATTTCAACTTTATATTTGTCCTTGGAACTACATGTCTATTGTTTGTATGGCCTCTTATTTCACTTTTCCAGAGGTAGAGAATTCTTGCCTTGAGACGACAGCGTAAACTTTTCCTGCACTTCTAGCTTGCTGGCCTGCTCATTTCCTCTAACCACTTGAACCAATTCTTTAAAAATATATATTGATCTATGAATTGATAGATCCTATTGGTTCTGAATATATACAATACAGAAACTGGTTGAACACACACATGAAAACTTTTAACTTAGGCATTCATTTTGTTAATTTTTGTGAGTTATTTATATCTTTCGCAAAGCTACTTATCGAATGTTTGTAGTGTGTATATTTTCCTTTGGGTCTTGCTTTTAATTTCTCAAGGTGTGTTTGAATGAGGATGTGGGGATGTGAAATTATTGGTATGGCTCTTCTTTTTTTTTTTTGCATTAAATAATTTTAATAGTATCATTTGATCCCATCTGCTCTGCAGAAAGCACTAATACTTCTGGCAGGATTAGCATCATTATTATGGTTGTTTTAATTTTTATTTCTTTTTTTGGGGGGGGACATCTTAATTTTTATTTCTTTTTTTTTTAATTCATTTTATTGGGGACTCATACAGCACTCATCATAATGTATACATACATACATACATACATACATACGTTGTGTCAGTAGTTACATCTTTTCTGGGATGGGGTGGGGTTCTTTTTTTT
>PVJH01013633.1:0-59712 GCA_004026705.1 Nesogale talazaci
AGAGAGCAGACAGACTGGGAAAACATCTTTGGCAATGACAAATCAGATAAAGGCCTTATTACTAAAATCTACAATACCCTGATAGCTTCCAAAAAGAGCAAAACTAACTGCCCACTGAGGAGATGGGCAAAGGAATTAAACAGAAGTTTCACAGAGGCAGAAATCAGAGAGGCCAATATATATATGAGAAAATGCTCCCAATAATTAGCCATAAGAGAAATGCAAATCAAAACAACAATGAGATACCACTTAACACCCTCAAGGATAGCCCAACTCAAAAAGTCAGAAAGTAACAAATGCTGGAGAAGCTGTGGGGAGATAGGGTTGTTTATCCACTGCTGGTGGTCCTGCAGGTATGTACAGTCACTATGGAGGTCAATTTGGAGATATCTAAAACAGATGGAAATTGAACTACCATACGACCCAGCAATTCCCCTGCTGGGCATATACCCAGAAGGGACAAGCAACAATCCACGACCAGAGATCTGTACTCCAATGTTCATCGCAGCACAGTTCACAATTGCAAGGAGTTGGAAGCAGTCCATATTCCCATCAACTGATGAATGGATTAAAAAGCTGTGGTACATACATACAATGGAGTACTATGCATCGCTGAAAAGCAGTGATAAATTCATGAAGCACGTCACAGCATGGGAGGAACTGGAGGAAATTATGCTAAGTGATGCTTCAGAGGTCTGGTTCCATCAGGGCAAGGCTGTGTGGCTTCTACTCCAGCTCCTCGGACACTGCCATCTTGTCTTGTCCGCGATTCTGATACTAACTCCCTACAACCGGGGAGCTAGCTTCTCATCTTCACAAAGGAAATATCGCGAGATTTCCCAGAAGTCTCAGGAGAAAGCCATGCCCACACAGAGACCTAATTGGCTACTCAAGGGCTATCTCCAGATTAACAGGCTAGACTCCATCCACCCCTACATCTCAATCATGAAATTAACATAGGCACATAACTGCCACAGTTACTAACAGGTGGGTGTCCTTGGCCATGAATGTTATAAGAGAAATAAAGGCAGAGGAACACTGGAAGGCAGGGATGGAGGAAGACCAAGAAAGTGATGCTGAAAACCAAGTTCTGTATTGAGCAGGTGGAGAACGGAGAAGTGGATTCCACCTGAGATCTGATCTTGGTTCATAAGAAGCTGACATTGGAAAGGCTGCTCTGGAGGCCAAGCATAGAAAGAAGGGGAGGGAAGAGGTCTAGAGAGCAAAGGGCCAGCAGAGATAAGAGCAGGAAAGTGAGGACTAAACAACAGCAAGTGTCGCCAGAAGGGAGTGGACCCGTAGGGAAAGCAAAGGACAAAAGCAAACTGGAAGTGTTCTTAGTTGCTTATCAAGAAAGGGTGGCCCAAAAATCAAAGAAGAAGAAAGCAAACTATGCCAGATGGAAATTTCTCAAGACAGAATGATGACACTGGCATTGAGAGGTAAAGAAGATGGAATATATCACACTGATCTTAGGAGAAACATAACAGGACGTCTCCTTATGGGAGACGGCAGCAAATTCATTTTGTACACGTCATCAGGAAAGACTGGTAGCCGAAAGATATCTCTGGTGGTAAAGCAGGGGATCTGTTAACATGAGGAAAACCTCCCATGAGACAGGTTGACACCGCAAGCCCCTTGAAGGGCACTAAACTAGCACGCACCCTGAAGATGCCATCGCCCCAGGCAACGTTGTGTTGCTGTCAGAAGGTTGTCACGAGGATGGGTGGACCCCTGCAACGATCAACAACAACACCGAGGCCTTAGACAAGATAAAAGAAATGCTCACAGAACTTCTCCTTGAAGAAGAAAATAGGTGACTTAAAAGCAATAGACTATACTCTGTCACTTAAAAAAAAAAAGTTTCTAGGATTTAGCGGGGGCATGATCTTGAAAGTGAAGAGGGAGAAAGCCTTTGAAACTAAAGTTTGATCTCAGCCAAACCATGAGCAAATGCGAAGACAACCATTTTGGGAAAGGGTTTTAACCCTTCTGAAAAAATCACAGATAGTTTACACTCCAGTCCAAAAAAAACTTCAGAAGGATCCAAGAAAGATAAGGCAAGACACAAAGCAGAGGCTGCTGAGTGAGGGCTGAAGAAATGAGCTCTAAGTAAAGTCTCTGCATTCATTATGATGCTGGTACAGGAACTATCTTGGTTCCCTAGAGGAGCTTTGACAAAGTGCCATAAAATGGAAGACTTACACCAATAAAATATTATTTTTCTCACTATTTCTAGTTCCAAGGGCTAGAAATCCAAGTCAGGCTCTAAGCTGGGCTGAAACCTTCTAAGGAACTTGGAGGACTGGTCCATGCATTTCTCCTGGCTTCGACAGTTTCTGAAAACCCTTGATGTTCCTTGGCTTACAGATGTACTTGGCAGTGTCCTCTTGTAGGTATTTTTGCCTGTTCTGCTTTAAAATGTACCACTCATATGGGATTGAGATGCATGCTACTCACATACAACTGCCTACTAACTTGTTATCTTCCAATATCCCATTACCAAAGCATATCTCAGTCACAGGTCCCAGAAGTTAGTATTTTAACTTACCGTCTTAGGGAGCACAATTCAATCCAGAACACTGATATTTACATAATAATGTTGCCAAGGTTGGTGAGAATTATGAACTTATATATGAAGCATGGACTGCATTTCATCACCACAAACAAGTAATCATTTTATTACTATAAAAATTTACAATCCAGAAGCACTATCATAACAAAAATATTAGAAGGTGAAAGAATGAGAGTTAGGAAAGAAAGGACAATTCAGCCAATCGTGCTTATATATTGAAATTCCATTAAATATTCTCAGGTATGTCTCCCTTGTTAATATTCTGTTTACATTGATGTGCCAGGAGCCTGGGGACATAGAAACTCCCCCTCTGGGACATTTTCAAGTCTCATTCCATATACCTGTCCATATACCTGTCCATATACAACTCTAAAAGTAAGGATAGCGCTTTTGATGAGTGAGTCCTGTGAGCTGTTCCAGTGAATTTTTAAACCCGTAGGAGTCATGGGGAGAGGGGGGTAAGATTTGAATCAATCTGGTTAGAAATGAAGGTGTCTTAGGACTCCCTGAGGTGTCCTAGTGTCTGAGACCACCATGGTAGTCTAGATGACTGTGCCCTTGACCTGTGATGTTGACCCGGCTCAGGGTGAGGGGGGTCAGGGACACTTGTAGTAGGAGAACTCGCCTAGAATGGGCTTAGAAAGAGATGCATCTGACTGTGTAACAACAACCCCTTACTGGAGAGGGGTTTGGGAGGTGAGGAACAACAGAGATGTTGCTTCTTCATGTACTCATTTCTGTGTCATTTAGATATGCTAAAGCAAGCCCGTATAGGACACCTAATTAAGAAAACAGAGCACTCTCTCTATCACTCCTTAACACAGTTGTCTCCAGTAGTATAAAAGGGTCAGCAACAACACGATCCAAATATGAGATTAACTTCAACTTAGTATTTGTTAGCATTGGACACATATTATCAGAGCCTTAACAATGTCAAGATTAAGACATTTGAGTGTCTCTAAAAGAAAGCAAAAAACCCAACAACATTAAACTGCTCCCTGCTGAGTGACTGTCTCTAAAGACTCTGTACACACTTCTTGAGCTCCCACCTTAAAGCCCAACTCTAAATGGACACTGGTCATTCGGTGTGTTGGGATCTGAAACAGAACCCATTTCACATCGCTCTCCACCACTGCCATGATTGATTTCAGGAAGCTCTCTGTTTCAATTAAAGTGATCTTTATCCCCTTTCTCTAAGAAGTATGGTCAAGGAATGATAACACTACAACACCAAAGCCAGAGCCGCTAACAGTGACCCTCAAGAAGTGAGAAGCGCTGCCCCACGTGTGTCTGAAAGTCTAAATGTTTATAGGAGCAGCCGGCCTCAGCTTCTCATGAGGATCGACTTGGGGGTTCCAATCACTGACCTTATAGTTACAACCTTATCGTGTAACCCCATATGCAACGAGGACTCCACTAACAATTATTTTAACCTCCTTTAATTCTCAGTATGAGATGTCTGCCAATACATGTAACAAAAAGTTGACTTAATGTAAGTTAACCAGCTAATTCATAGCAAAACTGGTCCCGAAACCCAGGTCAGCCTGATCTGCAATTTGGAATGCTTCTCCAGAAGCTCCCCAGCGTCCTTCAGGCAGCCTCTGCAAGACTTGTGTACACAGAATCCACAAGCAAATGTCTCACCCAGAGTTCTGTGTTTGCAACTGCAAGTCATTTCTCCAAGCCGTGTGTTTTCCCTCCAATCTCAGGCCTACATTCTCTATGATGATGATGGCACAAGAAGGTTTCATTATTGCTGTTAGGTGCCATTCAGTTGCTGCCAATTCACAGGGAACAAAACACTGCCTGGTTCTACACCATCCTCACAACTGTGCCAATGTCTGGGGCCCTTTGCAGTCACTCTATCAATCCATGTTGTTTAGAACAAAATCCAAAGGCCTTACTACAGTAAAATTATCTAGATTTTTACTTGTGCTTCTGGAGAAAGGAAAAGATCTCCTTTCTCCCAGGAAAAACAAATAACATTAAGAGCCCTCATTTGTATTAGTCGCTTAAAACTACTTGTTTCACTTCCGCTTAACACACCCTTACGTTCTTCAACCATCTCTGGAGTAAAATCTGTACTAATTTGATTTAGGGAAGCAGCCATGAGATTTATATTCTTTTTTGTTTTTGTTTTGTTTTTTTTCTTGGGGGGGGGAGGAGGCCCTCACTGTCCTCTGGTGGTGGGAGTAGGAGGTCCAGCCTTGCTGCTAGATTTGAACCTCCAGCCCAGTGGGCCGCAGTCCCGCACACAACCACTACGCCACCAGGGCTCAACCTGAGATTTAAATTCTTGTTGTTTTGGGGGATGTGTGGCGTGGAATTTTTATTTATAAGACACTTCAAGTTTTTTCTTATAAAATTAAAATAAATACTTCGGAGTTTCTGGCATGCAAATTATCTTTGCTTTTTCCCTTTCATTGTAGTTGTTTGCTTCAGGACCCCTAGCGATCCTGAGGGCCACCTCCTCATCTCCCTGCCATCAAGTCAATGCCATCTTATAGCAGCCTTGTAGGACCAGGGAGAACGATCACCCTGTGGGTTTCTGCTACTGTGATTCTTTGAGAGTAGAAAGCTTTGCTTTTGTCCTGTGGAGCAGATAGGTGGTGGTTTCGAACTGCTGATCAAGCCCAATAAGTAACCACTATGTCACCAGGGCACAACCTGAAAGGGAGGTGGATTAAGTCCATCAACTGCTTCACAAGAGAAAGATGAGGCTGTCTGCTCCTCCTGCTGTGAGTGGAAGGTGACTTGACAACAGTGAGGTTGGTTTGGGTTTGGGCTATTTGTTTACTTACATGCTTGGATTGGGTTTGAGTTGGGTTGCATTGGGTTTTTGCCCTTTGTTTTAGTTTTTTAAATCTTTATTTTATTTTATCAGGGACTCTTATTGCAATCTGTGTATATATCCATTCTGTCAAAGACGTCTTTACATATATTGTCATCATCTTTTTCAAAACATTCTCTTTCTACTTGAGCCCTTAGCATCAGTTCCTCACTTCTCTCCCCTCTCCTTCCGCCCCCTTGATAATTTATAAATTCTTTTTTTCATGTTTTACACCAACTGATGTCTCATTCCACCCACTTTTCTGCTGTGCACTCCCCTTGGGATAGGGGCCATACGTCCATCATTGTTTAAGTTTTTATCATGATTTAACTCCTGGCTGGATTGTTATTGAAAACAATTCTATTTGGAAAGGAACCAACTGCACTATGAGCCACGCCACACCTGGAATTGGTGCCCTGTGTGGTGAGCAGTGAGAACACCAAAGCTGATGGGAGGAAAGCAGAGCAGTCGACCTGTCGGGGTGGTGGGGAGGCTCCACTGGCCCTCTCAGGGAACTCAGGGCTGGACATCTGCAGAACGAGGGAACCCCTGTTAATTCTAAGCAACCACAGACTTTCTTCAAGGATTAGACTTTCTTCTGAGGATTAGAGGGCCTTAGGATATAACTGCAGTGAATGTAAGTCTTCTGCAGGATTCCAGACATACTTCTGAATCAACTACAAGGCACCCATGCAGACGTCTAACTCATGGATTCTGTTGACACAGCAGACTCAAGAAGCTCTTGACTCTAATTGTGAGGTACAACGGCCTGCTTACTGATCCTAAACTCTTTGCTGTCCCCTCTCCCCTTCTCACCTATGTTGTTTCCCAAAGGCAGTGATTAGGATCAGTCTCTACATATAGTCTTGACTCCCCTGTCCTTCTCCTGATTCCTCACACTCGCTTGCCAGAACTGCTTTCTTGAATGCTCTCCAACGGTGCCTGCTGCCTGTGAGCTCTGTAGACTGGATGAAAGGCACACCCATCATGACTCACACCATCAGTGGACCCAGAATGGAGCCTAGTCACCTCCCCTCATCCATTCACTTTCCGTTTCACCTGGAGCACTATACCTTCTCCTGTCTTCTCAAACCTGTTGTTCCTTCTGCACTATACTCACACTTGTGGAATAGCTTTGGGTCTAATTCTCTAAGGACTGAGGTCATCCAAGGAATCTGCCCAGAATCCCACCCAGGTAAACTGCACACACGCTCTGCTCTTCTGCCTGGAGTCCTATGTGAAGACAGTCCTTCCTCTAGGATCGCTAGATGCTCCTGCCCACCCTGAACTCAGATTGTCCCTACCACTTGTTGATAAGCCTCCCTTCTGGTTGCTCAAGTCAAAGTAACTGAAGACATCATTGATTTCATTTTCTAATTCCAGGAGGAAAATCCTATCATCATTCTTTTCAAGATAGGTTTAGGGTGTGACCACAGTCCATCATGATTCTCACGCCGCCCTTGCCAGGGTCATGATATCCCTTAGTTCTTGCCCAGAGTGTTTTGGTACTTTGAGTCCCCTCAGGGTCTGCATAGCTAACCCTTGTCTGTCAGCACTTCTTTCAATTGTTGTCCAAATGTTCTCCCAATGAAGCTCATTCAGTTCAGCCTCTCCCCCTAACCTCCTCCTAGCATTTCTTGTTTTCCTTTTTCTGCAAGACCTGCCACACCCACTGCCATCAAGTCAATCACAACCCAATCCGACCCTATAGCTAGTTTTGATGGCTGTAAATCTTGACAGGAGCAGACAGCCTCATCTTTCTCCTTCAGAGTGGCTGATGGGATTGAACCACTGGCCTTAAAGTTTGGCAGTCCATCACTTACCTTCCAGCTCCTAGAGGACCTGTAACCCATGTCACCTTCCGAAAACAGGAAGTCCCATATTTACCATCTTTGTTTTTTATTCTGCCTTGCTCACTGAGAGGTTAGCAGCATGGAAGCCCAGCCAGATGTCTTTGTAAGAATTATTGACTGAATGAAGGGATCAATGAGTCTGTAGATGCTATTTCCAACCACACAGCTGGTTATTGAAGGCAGTGTATTCATGCATTCTTAAATACGGAGACTCTTTTTAACCTCTGTAAAGACAGAACCTGTTCCATTTGCCCTTAAACATATCCCTAGAGAATGACTTACGATATTGAGAAACTATATTGACTGCTACATAAATAGACATAAACACACTGGGGATCCAAACGGAGGGTATTGTTGCATCCCCACAGGGAAAGAGGGATCAGACTTCAACCCTGTGCTCCAAGACATGAAGAACAAACTGGCATGAAGCAGAGAACCAATAGAAAGGTCTGAGAGGCTGGTCTCAATACAAACTACATGGATATTTCCTCCTCCCCCAATTCCAGCTCTTCACAGAAGCATCCACTTAAGAGGACAGCACTAAAGCTACAGCTCACAGGGAGAGTCATGCCTGAGCAGAACACACAAGAGCAAATGAAGGGGGAGGGAGAGAGCCTTGATCACCTCCTGGACCACCAAGCCCTGAGGAGGATATTCCTGCTGAGAGCAGCCAATGCACAGAGAGGACCATAGGGTTGGCCCCACCACAAGACACAACATCCCCGTAGTGCTTTGGGGGGCAACACTGGAGACCCAGTGTGGAAACTGCTCCTGATCTGAGATGAGACAAAACACCACAGGCATGCAACAGAACAGCAAGGAGAGCAAAGCAACGGAGTCCCCAGGGAATATCAAAAATAGACTTTGGGTCCAAGGGATAGCACCCCATAAGACTTGACTATAAAACACTCCTACAGGCCAACAAGCAGACCTTGAACTATTTATAGGCTCTTCTTTCTTTCTTTATCAATGGTGTTTTTGTTGTTGTTTTCTTTTCTTTTGCTGCTTCCTTTTGCTTTCTTTCTTTTCTTACATTTTTTGTGCATATTATTACCTCTGCAGGTCTATCTAGATAAGATCGGTGGGATACAGAATTGGGAGGAGAAAACAAATGGACCAATGATTCCAGGGGACATGAGAGTGGGGGAAGTGGGGAAAAGAAAGTGGGTGTTAACAAACCCAGAGAGAAAAGAACAAAATTGAATTGGGGGGGGGGGCAGGGCTCTATCAAGAGCAATGTAACCCAGAGGAATTACTAAAACCGAAATGAAGGCTAAATATAATAGTGGGACAAGAGAAAAGTAAAAGGAAATAGATGAAAGAACTAGGAGGCAAAGGGCATTTATAGAGGTCTAAATACAGGCATGTACATAGGTAAATATATTTATATATGATAATGGGAAAATAGATCTATATACATATGCTTATAGGTTTAGAATTAACTAAGTATTGAGTAGCAAAAGGACAGTGGGTCTCTACTCAAATACTCCCTCAACCCAAGAGCACTTTGTTCTAATAATCTGGAATTCCATGATGCTCACCTTCCCAACACAATCACTGAAGACAAAATAGTGCATAAGCAAATGTGGTAAAGAAATCTGATGGTGCTCAACTATCAAAAGATATAGCATCTAAAGTCTTAAACACTTGAACAAGTGGCTATCTAGCTGAGAAGCAACAGATCTCATATGGAAAAAGAATACCGGCCTGTGTGATCATGAAGTGTCAAAAGGATCAGGTATCAGGCATCAAAGAACAAAATTCATATCATTGTGAATGAGGGGGAGTGCAGAGTGGAGACCCAAAGCCCATCTGTAGGCAACTGGACATTCTTTTACAGAAGGGTCATGGGGAGGAGATGAGTCTGTCAGGGTACCATGTAGCAATGATGAAACATATAACTTTCCTCTAGTTCTTTAATATTTCTCCCTGCCTCCCCACTATCGTGTTTCCAATTCTACCTTACAAATTTGGCTAGAACAGAGGATGTACACTGGTACAGATAAAAACTGGAAACACAGGGAATTCAGAACAGATAAACCCCCTCAGGACCAATAATGAGAGTAGCAATACCAGGAGGGTAAGGGAAAGGTGGGGAAGAAAGGGGGAAACTGATCACAGTGATCTACATATAAACCCAACTCTGGGAATGGACAACAGAAAAGCAGGCAAAGGGAGACATCAGCTAGTGAAAGACATGAAAAAAATAATAATTTATAACTTATCAAGGGATCGTGAGTAGGGTGAGGGAGGGGAAAATATGAGGAGCTGATACCAAGGGCTCAAGTAGCAAGAACATGCTTGAGAATGATGATAGGCACAAATGTACAAATGTGTTTGACACAATGATGGATGTATATGGGTTATGATAAGTGTTGTATAAGTTCTCAATTAAATGATTTTAAAAGATACTGAGAAATGGAAATATGTAGACTGAACTGGTATTTTATTCATCATGTGCCAGGAAGTCAGCAAATACTTAATGAGCACCTGTATAGCCCGGAAAATGTAGGAGTGACTGGAATCATGGCATTAAGCAGAACAGATTCCAGTTTCTGCCCTCATGAAATTTACATTTTAGTGATTTTTAGAATTTCAAAACATAGTTTGCATAGGTAGAAGGTACACCTCGTGCTCAATGACTGAGTGGAGGCCATCACCTGTCTGTGTAGAATGTATCATGTCTACAGTGAAAACTCTTGAGGTGACATCAAGTCCAGAGTCAGTCCTAAGCCTCAGACATCACCACTTTTATCTAATAAACAGCTCAAAGGGAGCACAGCCGAACCTTCTCGCACTGATTTCTCCAATGGCAGACTTCTAAAAGGCAGCAGATGACATTAATGATAAGGAAAAATGATCATCTGCAGGTGAGAAAGAAAGAAAGAAAATGGTTCTGATGTCATGGGTTGTGATCCCAAATATGTCATGTGGGACTCCTAAGCCCTGAACCTGTTATTCTGGCTTCATTTGGAAATATTTCTGTTACATTCATAAGGACATAACCGAGGAGGCTGATTCCTAATTCTAGCCCCTTCTAAGTAGTGTCCTCTAGAAGGAGTAGTATAGACACCTAAGCATACATAGAGGAAGGAGATCGTGCTAACATCTTGGGCCAAGGAAGACCCAAAGTTACCAACAAAGAAGGATTACCTCCTAGAACTGATGCCTTTATTTGGATTTCCAGTCTCCTAAACAGAGGAACAACAAGTATCAGTTCTTTAAAGGCATCTACCTATTTGTGGTAGTTTTATTACAGCAGAACAAAGATACTAGGGAATCAAAAAAATCTTAAATACTGTAATGTTTCCTGACTGTCCAAAGTTCAACACTATCTGACAAACTTCTATGCCTCACTATTTAATTTCTTCCACTCTATTCAGTGACATTTTTCTTTTTGAGGGGGTAGGAGAAAAGAAAAAAATGCCAGGATCACTCAGAAATGTGATGGGTTTGGTCCCAGATCACCATGACAAAGTAAATGGCTTGATAAACTGAGTCACACAAATGCTTGGGCTTCCCAGTGCATGTAATGGTAGGTCTACAGAGCCTGTACACTGGCATAGATAAAACACATGGGATAATCCCCTCAGGATCAGAAATGAGAGTAGTGATATCAGGAGAGAAGGGGGAAGGTGGGAGACAGAGGGGAGGAAGGGGGAACCAGTCACAATGATCAACACCTAACCGTCACCCCTGCCCCAGTTGGGGTGGGGGGTGATGAACAACAGAAAAGTGGGTGAAGGGAAACAGTGGTTTGTGTAAAATATGAAAACAATAATAACTTACAACTTGTCAAGAATTTATGAGGGTAGAAGAAGGAAAGAGAAGTGAAAAAGAGGAGTTGATACCAAGAGCTAAGCTGGTGGTAGCAACATATGAACTATGGAATGTTATAAGAGCACCCAATAAAATGACTTTTAAAAAAATGAGGTCTACACTCTCATATTGTCTATTAAGTGTGCAACACTAATTTGGAAGAGTGTGAGAATGACCAAAATGTGACAGGAGATGCAAAGTGAGCACACACTATCAAAAACATGGTACCCACAGATTCGGTCAACAAAGAGTTACTTGCTCATACCCTCAGTTAGCAAAAAATGTAATATCAGGGAGCATGATAGAACAAAGGTATTCCTGAAATGGGGATAAGAATCTGTGATGCCCAATGACCCCTGTCCCACATCCATGGATCTCAGGTACACCACCAAGCTCAGGAAGTCCCTGAGTCCATGCCCATGGCTCCTGGGGGTTCCAAGCCTACTATGTCCTCAAGAGTTGATTTCCCTCATTACATAGTGGGTCTACTTCTGAGATATGTTGGAATACAGAGAATAAGAATGCATGTCAGACTAGAGGGGCAGAGAGAGCCAAAAAAAAAAAAAAGGTTGTGGATTGTTTTATCCCAAGAAATTACAAAAAGAAAAGCATGAGAATAGCAGCATTTGAGTTTGTTCATGGGAAGAGAGAGGTGTGTGCTGCACCAGTGATCCTTAACAATTAACTGAGTGTGGGTTTTCACAGATGGCAGAGTGATCCTTCACTGAGGTTGATTAGTGGGTTGAGCCAAACAAAGGTGGGAGAAACCAGCCAAGTTCTACACCCAAGGAGGGGAGGGGAGGAAAAGGGACCATTTCCTGCTGGGCATTTCAGTCCTTGATAGAGCACCAGTTCATACACTCAGGAGTGTTTGCCTTTGCACACCTCGCAGTACACTCTGCTGCTCTGACCAAGGATAGCCCAGTTTCCCAGATCTGACTCACTCTCCCAACCAACATCCCAGGTTGTACAATAGCATCTCCTGTAGAAGCACAAACTGTCAAATTTTATACAGAGACAGAATGAGAGAGACAGGGATGTTCCACAGCAGTTAAGTGTTCAGGGGCTAATGAAAAAGCTGGTGGCCCAAACTCATCAGCCATTCCACAGAATGATGTGGCCATCTGCTTCCATAACAATCACAGCCTTGGGAACCCTGGGTGGGAATTACACTCTATAACACTGGCTCTCCCGGAATCACAATGGAATCAATAGGAAAGGGTTGGCTCTGAGCATGCTGGCTGATCTTCCTACAATGTGTCTGAATTCTGACCTGCCACCACATCTCCAAGTTTGGATAAGAGATGAGCTCTACATTGAGCATTTTTATTGATTTGATATATTTTTGTCTTGTGGTCTCTGGTTTCCTCCCTCCATCTTGTGGGAGAAAGATGTGTTTCCATACAGATTACATCATGGAAACCCTCTGGGACAGTTCGACTCTGCTGTAAGTTGAGATGGACTTGGTGGTAATGGGTTTGGGTTTTCTCTCTCTTGCATAAGGAAACCTGCTGATATTGTCTCGAAAGTCCATGACTGTCAAACATACGATCATTGTTCAAGCCCACCATCAATTCTTGGGAGGTACATGTGGCAGCTGGATACCATAAAGGTTTATAGAACTGGAAACCTTATAGAGTAATTGTACTCTGGCCTATAGGGTCACGATTCACACTAGTTAGCAGTGAGTTTATTTGGGGGGGTGTTATCTTACATAAAGCAATATACTCCATTTTGAAAAATGCAGTAACTATGGTATATTATAAGGTGAAATTCATTAAAATAATGCACATAGGATTTTGGTTAACTAGGCTAAAAGTAATAATAGCTCCCCCTTCAAAAAAAAGTCTTCTTTGTCATTGAGTCCACGCTGACCCATTGAGACCTTATAGGACAGGAAAGAACTGCTCTGTGAGCGTCCAAGACTCAATAGAAAATCCTCTATTATTCTGAGGAGCAGCTGGTAGTTTCAAACTTCTGACCTTGTGCTTCCCAGTCCAAGTTGTAGTCACTAGTCTACCAGGGCTCCCACTAGTTCTGACAGTCATATTCATCCTAAACTTCTATCTAGTTGATAGTGGTCTGTTAGTAAAAGGCATGATTGAGTTCTCTGATTTTATGCATCTGGCCTATGTGGTTTGATGCAAATGTATGTAATACTAACAGACTCTGCTTACACATCTAAAAATCTATAAAACATGTGTGAAATCTTTTATGACCAGTGAAACCCAGTGAAGCTTCTCCTCTCACATCCGCTGTGAAGGCAGGGTGATTCTGTACCACAGTTTGGAACTATCAAGATCTACTCAGAAAAGTACCACCTAAGTTTCATATATTTCTCTGAATTGTGAACACAATAAAGAACAATCCAATCTGATGACGTCAAGGATGCCAGAAGAAAAACACGGATGGAAGTACATGCCAGGAAATACCTGTCAACAGCTCAAGGTCCTGAATGCTTATTTTTAATTCATAGAATAAATCTGCTAGTTTTCAAGGACACATTTCAAATACCTGATGCAAATTTAGGCAAACATCTTGACCAAGGAAAAGAACCAAAAGTTATAATGTGATACACCATTCAAGGAAGAAACCCTATAAAGCCTTCCAGGGAAGACAAGTGGTAACCATTTTATTAGAGTTGGTCCTTAGGAAATTGCCATATCATAAACAAACACTTGCTATACTGCAAAGGAAGGCATCTTGGCAGTGCTAGGAATGAGGTGTTGAGCTGTTCAAACCCACCAGCCACTCCTCAGTAAAAGATAAGGCTGTTTGCTTCCGCCAAGATTTCCAAGTCTTGGAAAGATTATGGGCCCAAGTTCACTCGATGGCAGTGGGTTTGGTGTTCTATATGGCAAAGAAGGAGCGCTGGTGGCACTGTGGTGAAGAATGTGATGGCTAACTCGAAAGTCATCGGTTTGAAAGCACCAGCCTGCTCCGTGGGAGAAAGATGTGGCTGTCTGTTTCATTAAAACTACAGCCAAAGAAACCATATGGAACAATTCTCCTCTGTCCTCTGGGGTCACAGTGCGTCTTAACTCAGGGGAAAAGGGTTGGGGTTCTTTATATGTTACAAAGAGATATAATTCTCTCTAGAAGAGGGTACTGCCATCATTCTACTAAATTTCCCCTTTATTTACCAATAACGCTTCTACTTTTCTAAACAATTTTGTTAGAAGCTCCGTTAGGTACATCTAAGTGACAACTAGACTGGGAGCCTGATGCCACTTGTTTTTTAAAATAAATCATGTTGAATTTTCCTCAAGAACCTTTCAACAGAGCTTGACTCTGATCACATCAAGCAATTTACCTATAGGGGAGAATGTTCCGGAGAGAAGAGTCCCTTCAAAGTTGAGCAAACTGCACAAGATAGTTTAGTAACCAAGGCAACTGATATCAAACTCTCAGATTCCCTGCAACCAAGTGTTCTCAATCAGAAACAGTTAATTCAGTCACTTATCCTTTTGAAGATGAATAGAAAACCAAGAACCTTCCATGGCTTTGGGTGATTAGACAATGAAGTATAAACAACATGGGAGTTGTGTCTCTGTTAGATTAAAATACCATAAGCCCAAACCAAACCTTAGCATGACACTTTTTTTTTTCAAATCTTCTATTGTTGTGCCACCACAGGGTGAAGAGTGGATGCCTATTTCCCTAATACCTCTTACCTTTCCAACTGTGGATGGCTACTCTAGGAAATGAAATATGCACTGGGGAAAAGGAACACACATAGCTATGCTAGGTTGAGTCAAGACCTTCAGGTTTGTCTAATGTTGAACTGCTTGCTTAAAGCACTACATTTCTTTTTATACATGTGAGAGGAATATGTCACGTGTTTGAGAGCTAGAGGTGGAATGTGGAGACTGAAATAATAGTAGTATCAAGAACAGCAATCTGTAGATTTAAACTGCAGTATAATATAAAGATGGTCATGTAGACCTAGTGATTCAAACTCTTGGATTCCCTTGAAAGACAGCAGGAGCGGAAGAGTGCAGGAGGAGGAGGAACAGACATGCTCTTACTGGCACTGACTTAATGGTTTGGCATCCTGCGGAATTGTTTGCTTGTTGCTGTGATGCTGAAAAGCAATGCCCAGTTTCCAACCCTAGCAGGCTCCCCCACAGTGGGCACATTTCTGAAGGCCTCTGAGATTAAGACCAGGAAAGAGAACCTGAGCATCTACTTCTGAAAAAAAAAATCAGCCAGCAAAACTGTGGCAGTCATGTAATTGATGTCAATTTCATGATGGGGATGTGGGGGTGGAATCTGGCTTGTCAATCTGGAGATAGTCAATGAGGCCTCTGTGTGGGCTGGGCTTTCTACTGAGAATTCTGGGAGGCCTCAAGGTATTTCCCTCATGCAGATGAGAGACCATCTTCCCAGTTGTTGGGAGTCCCTCTACTGACAAGACAAGATGGCAGCGTCCAAAGAACTGGAAGAGCTAGAGAAGCCACAGGTCTTATCCGGATGGAACCAGGCCTCTGAAGCTGGAAAAGCCACAGAGAGACCGCTGCCAGCGCTGAGATGTTTCTATCACCAATGGATACTGCTGATGCACCCTGAGCCCTGGAAATGAGGAGCCATGAGGAGATGCCTAATAGAGCCGGGACTCTGCACCCACTGGTCTGTGACTTTGTGAGTCGGAAGGAGACTTTATAGACTTTATGGGCTAATATTGGACTTATAACTTTGGACTGGACTGGGTTGGGATGCTTTCTCACTGTTCCATTCCTCTTGTATATAAACCTTTCCCTTATATCCATATGTGTGTGTATTTACTTGTTTCTCTAGTCTACCCGGACTAACACAGAAACCCTTGGGAATAGTAGCTGAGAACTGCCTAATATAGTCCTAAATGATGAGCCCCCCAGAGTGGGAAGGGATTGAAAACAGGACTGGTGAGGAGAGTTGCATCTTATAGGGAGAACCAACCTTAGCGGTGTGGCTGGAGTAAAGATTTTAATGCTGGTGTGACATGATTTCAATTAGAAGAAATTCTTGAAACACCCAAAAGTCATCAGAATGTGGAATACAGAAAGCATGGATCTAGAAAAATTGGAACCATCTGAAAGGAAAAGTTAATTCCAAACCATCAATATTTTTGGCTTTAGTGAGCTGACTTGGACTGAGAATGGTCATTTTGAACCAGTCGAATGAATGGCGTGCTCTTCTGAGAATGAAAACCTAACGAGGAATTCCATCTTATTCATTGTCAAAAAGAACATTTCAAGATATTTCAAGAAGTGCAATACTGCCAGGGGCAGAATAATAGCCTTATACCTATGAGGGAGGCAGTTAAAATGAATATTATTTAACGTTTGAACCAATATTGCCCAAGCCGAAGAAAGTGAAGGTCTGTACCAAATTGTGCAGTCTGAAATTGATTAAACATGAAATCAAGTTGCACTGTGACAAACTGTGAAAGTTGGAAACAAGAACCAGTAGCAGGAAAATAAGACTTTGGTGACAGAAACAATGCTGAAGATTACACGATAGAATTTTGCTGTAAGGATAGTGAAACAGATGCTAAACTGCTCATAAGATGTAAGGTCAAGCTGTAGCCAACAAAAATTAACACAGGCCCAAAGGCACTCACTGTGGGCAAAATATCAAATGACAGAAGAAGCATCAAAAGAAAGGAGAAGGAAGACAGTGACCGTACCAAAAAGAATTGGTCAGCAATTAATCATGTCAAAAGGTTGCCTATGATGAAGAACCAATGATATCAATGAAAGAGGTCCAAACTGTACTGAAGACAATGATAAAGACCCAGCCTCCAGGAATTGATGGAATACCAATTGAAGCGTTCTCACAAATGGATACAGCATTGGAAATGTTCATTAATCTAGGCCAACAGTTATCTGGTAAACTAACTGGAAGAGATCCATTTTCATGCCCATTCTAAAGAAAGCTGCAGAAATTAAGGAACAATATCATCAATAGCACATCCAAGTACAATTTTGCTGGAGATAATACAAAAACAGTTGCAGCAGTAGAGGAAAATGCTAGAAATTCAACCTAAATTTAGAAAGAGGGTGTGAAATGAAGCATATCACTGATGTCAGTTATAACTTGACTGAAAGCAGAGACTACCGAGGTGTTTACCTGTGTTTTATTGGCTATCCAGATGCACTTAGCTGTATTAAGAACATCATTGCAGAGAATAGAAATTCCAGAATACCTAATTGTGTTCACACAGAACATGACAAAGAGGCAGTTTCTTTTTTTTTTTTAATTTTCATCATTTTACTGGGGCCTCTTAGAGCTCTTGTCACAATCCATACATACATGCACTGTATCAAGCACATTTGTACATATGATGCCATCATCATTTTCAAAACATTTTTTCTACTTAAAGAGGCAGTTCATGATGTGAGTTGTTTGAGTCCCCAGTAAAGTGATTTATATTTTTAAAAAGGGGGGGGGCTAAGAGAAGCTTATACCAAGAGTTCAAGTAGAAAATATTTGGAAATGAAGATGACAACATGTGTACACATATGCTTGATACAAATGATGGATGGAATGTTATAATAGCTGTAAGAGCCTCCAATAAAATAATTGGAAAAAAAAGGCAGTTCTTTGACCAGGATGAACTACATAGTCTTAAATCAGGAAAGATGTGCATCAAGGTGTGCATCCAGGTTGTAAGGTTTTCACCATACATATTCAATTTATATGATGAGTAAATCACCCGAGAAGCTCAACATAAGATATGAAGAAAATGGCATCAGAATTAGAGGAAGACTCATTAACAAGCTGCAATATACAGATGGTACCGTCTTGCTTGCTGAAAGTAGAAAGTACTTAGAACACTAATGAACATTAAAGATGAGCCTTCAGTAGGCAATACATCTCCACCTCATGGAAGCAAGAAGACTGCCACCTCTTCCTCCCATGAAGCAGCTGATGGTTTCCTGCCAGCCTTCTGGTTAGCACAAAGTACTTCCATCACTGTGCCACCACGGCTCCTCAGATATACGCAAGGATGTATATGATGTGTGGGTGTGCATGGGTGTTGTCGTTACATGACGTTAAGTCAGTCCCAACTCACAGCAACCTTATGTACCACGGGACCAAACACTGCCCATTCTTGTGTCCTCCTCATGATTGTTGCTCGCTTGACATCTTGCTGAAGCTACTGGATCAATTCATCTGCTTGAGAGTCTTTCTTTCTTTCTCTGACCCTTGCACTTTAAGCTAGTTACATCAACATGCATTATATTTAAATGTTGGAAAAAAAGAAAGTATTCAAGAACCAGGTGAAAACGTTCTTTTATAGGTTAAATTCAAAACAACAACAAAAACAACAACAACAAAAACCCAGGATATTTTCCGGGTAGATTCAGAGAACACGACGGTAAGTTCTAAATCAACTTCAAAGTCAGAAGTTCAGTGAACCACTTAGTGGACAGAGGAGAGAAAATTCCAGAGTCAATCATTAACTAGCCTCTACTAGACCAGCCAAGCATTACTCTTTAAATCAATAGCTCCTTATTTGCTTGGCCTTCAAAATGCAATCCCTTTCTATTTTTGAACATACTTCAATAGTAATTCAATAGCACATTGAATTCATTGAATAGTTGCTCACTAGTCTATCACTCTAGCCCATGTAAAAGAGTTAGCTAAAAAGAACTGATATCCTTGAGGCAAACTCTCCTGAAAGGAGCAATGCCTCCAACCAAAGACTCTTCACTCGCACTACACTCAAGATAAGTGAAAAGATTAAGGGTCCCATTCCAGACCCCTTGAATGAGAAGCTGGAAGACAGTGAGTCTAACAGGCCCAGATGTGCCATTTGTGTCAAATATCTCTTAAAATATTAAGGATCTTTAAAAAAATTCAGGATCTTAAAGGCTGGATGGAGTTCTTTGGCAGCATAAACAGTTAAGTCCTTGATTAGTAATTGAAAGGTAAACTTCGTTCCCTCGAGTCGATTCTGACCCATGACAGCCCTATAGGTCATGGCAGAGCTACATCTGTGAGTTTCTAAGACTATAACTCGTTTTTATTTTTGAAACCATTTTATTGGGACATAATCTGTATATCACACATTTCAATAGTTCAGTCATATGAAGAAGAGTTGTACTTTCATTACCACAATCACATTTAGGATATTTTCATTTTTCTTGTACGCCTTGTCATTAAGCTCCCTATTTCTCCCATAACTTCCCCTGCCACACCTCCAAGAAACTGCTAATCCAGTTACTGTCTCCACACATTCACCCATCCTGGATTTCAGATACCATAAACTATAGAAAATCAATTTTTAAAAGAATCAGAAAAAGTAAACTCAATAACAAAGTCAAATAAAACAGTTGAGAAGCAACCAGAAAATAACTTCAAAAACTAGGACAGCTTTGATTGTAAGTCAAAAAAGCCTCATGTTTTTGTAAGTAGAAAGCCTCATGTTTCACCTGAGGAGCCGCTGGTGGTTTCAAACTGTCAACCTTGTAGTTAGCAGTCTTATGAGAAAGGCAGATGGTCTAAATCTCTCAGAGGTGCCATGGAAGATAGGCCAGGATATCTGCTTCGGAAAGGGCCCTCACTTCCACAAGTCAATCCTGACCCACAGTGACACCCCACCCCCACTCCTGTAAGTTTCCCAAGACTGCTGTTGTTTACAAGAGGAGAAGGCCCAGTCCTCTCATGGTGGTTTCAAACTGCTGGTCACACCAATAGCAGACCAATGCATTGCAAACCCTGCAGGGCAGCTCTGCTGTGCCCGTGTGAGGCTGCCATGAGTTGAGAATTGCCAGCTATCAACGACACAGCAACAATTGAAGTGCAAGAGCAGAAAAGGTTCATGAGCATCTGCGGGGCTTTCTGAGTTCCGTGTGAAAGAAAAATCACCTAACTACTTTCACAGGTCGCATCCAAGACTTTCCCGGGACTGCTCTGGAAATGAAATCCTGCCCCAACGTTCTGCGTTGTTGAGCTGCTGTCATCATTCACACTAGAGGATATTGAGCTTACTCACAGTGCTTGCTACATGAGGGGCCTTCAAAAGTTCATAGAAAAAAAAAACGCACTGTGTGTTCATTCCTCACGTCCACCAACTTCTTGATGCCCCTTGGTAGAAGGGTCCCAAAATCTAAGCCGTGAATCCAATCCTTACTTCCATCCTGGGTGGTGTTCATGAATCCAATCCTTACTTCCATCCTGGGTGGTGTTAGCTGTCATCCTATGCCAGTTTGAGAACAGGGGCTGCTGGTTTGATTTCAGGCTGAAACCGAGTAACGGGTAAGCTTGCCGAGTCTCTGTGACTCCTCAGCCACCTCCCAGAAGAGAAGGTGTTCCTTAAAGATGCTTCCAATTCTCAGATAAAGGCATTGTGTCCTCTCCCTGTGCCTTCATCCCAACTTATTTTCTGTTTTAAATTATACTCATTCAGAGTCTTAGAAAGTTTTGCACATATATGCTCTGGACTGTCCTGTGGCTGACGCTGCCCCTCACAAAAGAATGGTGAGGAAGGACGTCTCACAGAGGTGGCCATAGACTCTGAAGGCAGCCTTCAAGAGAGGTTCAAGTTTATTGAAAGACTGGACCCAGAGATTTCACAAAAGTTGATGTTTGTTTCCAAACTCCCTTTCCATCTGGTTGTGTGCTCTTCAATTCCTTCAACAACAATGTCCAGAGCTGAGTTAATTGCTTATGAATCATAATGACAAGATGAGTGTTATATTCAGGAAGTTAATTATTGAATTCCTAGGGAACACTGGGGCAGAGTGGTACTTAGCTGTGGCATGGCTCAGATGCCCACACACCCCCTGAGATAACAAAAGAATCTCCTGAGAAACCGGAACTTGGGGCTAGGGGAACTGTGTTAGTCTGGATACATTAAAGAAACAAATCTACAGCAACTCACATATAAGAGGAAGTTTTATACAAAGGGTAAGTGTACATCAAAAAAGTACCCCAACCCAATGCTACCATGAGTCCAATATTAATCTATATGTTCGGCATCAATCCACAAAGTCCTCCTTCATCTCAAGAAACACATGCAATGATGCTGACTGCAGGAGGAATGCTGAATCAGTGAACATGTTGGCATTTCAGCTCTGGCAGGAGTCTCCACATGGCTTGCTCCAGCATCTGGGACTGCATCGGGACAGGTCTATGTGACTTCTCCTCAGGGATGTCTCACAGGAAGTGGGTCTTGCCAGGTGAAGCAGGGAACTGGCTAAGGCAGCTGCTCCCTGTCTGACCACCAGAAAGCAAGAGACCTGAAAACTAGAAAGGCAAGTCTCACGGAGCCATTTATGTCTCTGCCCTTCAATTAACCTCATGAGTTTATTGGCCAGGTTAACATAATAAACTTTAACTATCTCAGGAGCCATATCTGGAAAAGTGAATTCTCTATCCCTGGGGCCAACCATAAGGATCCCCAGGGGTGGTGTATTAGACATTTGTCTGCTAACCAAAAGATAGTCAGTTTGAAGCCATCAACTGCTCCACAGAAAGACGATGAGGTTTTCTCTTCCTGTAATGATTTCCAGTCTCAGAAACCCATAGGAGCAGTTCTAGCCTATCCTAAAGAGTCACTGTAAGTAGAAAACTACTTGATGGTTGTGAATTTTTGGTTTGGGTATCTCGCTTAACAACAACAACAACAACAAAAGGTTCCTTAGATAAACAAATCTGCAATGGAAGACATATGACCAGGATGTTCCTTAGAGACAAGGATGACAAGACTTCATTTCAAGTACTTTGGACATATCGGAAGTCCCCAAAGGACATCATGCTGGAGAAAGGGGAGGGCCAGAGGAAAAGAGGAAAATTCTCCAGGAGCTGGATTGACCTGGTGACTACAACAATGGGCTTAACCATAAGAACAATTATGTGGAGCAGGCGATGTTTCATGGTGCTGCACACAGGGTCAAGATGAGTCTGAACCATAACAGCCAGGTGAGATGGTGGGGATTGGGCCCAGAAGGCAGAGGAAACTCCTTCAGTGTTGGGTCCACGAGGACTCAGCAGGAAAGGAGAGCTTAGCACTAACAAGAATGAGGAAGTGGTTAAAGAGGAGTGGCTGTCATGAAATGAAGCTTTGCTAATTGCTGACCCTTTAAACCCCCTTCCTGGGTCAGCAGCACCCCCTGTAAACCTTCCCACGTTGAGAACCAAAGTGGATGAAGTGCCAGAGTGAGGGGGTGGGGGTTGTCTCTGTATCTATCCATAACTAGCAGACCATAAAGTATCCAGGGCCTGATCATTACCCAAATACTCATTAACTGCATGGAACTTCAACACAAATTTGAAGTATCAAATTAGAGTGGATTTGAGAAAGTTTAATTGGTCATAGAGTAAAAGTGTGTTTGCATGGTTCAGATTCCTAAAGGGAAAATTAGATGAACTCTATGAAGGCTGTAGCTAAGACTCAATATAAGACTCAATGGAGCGTGCTGGAGACATTCAAAATAGAACATCTTTCACCATCATATATTACTGTTGTTATTCTTGTTTTCTCTGGGACAATGGGGAATCACAAGTGCTAGTCCTTGTGAAATATTCCTTGAAAGGATATAGGATAGCACTCGAGCTAATTCTAAAGAAGTTAAAAGAAGGATGACAATTTCATTGATGAGAAAAGCTCAAGAAAGTTGCCACGAGGAATTTTTCTCCCATCCCAACAGTGTGCCTGCTCATTCTCTCCGTGAGAGCAGAAAGGGAAGTCCTAGAAGAATGTCACTGGAAAATATTGCCCCAACTACCCTACAACCCTGATCTTGCCCCATTAGAGGTTGTTTGTCAGAGTCAAACAATGCTGCGTCTTTTCAGGATGCAAACACCGCCATGCCGATGTGATGGAAATTGACGAGCACAGAGTTCTTCAAAGAAGTAGAGAGATGCAAATCCTGTCCTCAGAAGTATATAGATCTAAGCGGAGGATATGTGAAGAAACAACTCCACATTTTGATACCTCTGCGTAAAAAAGGTTTCTGTGAGTTTGTAGCAATTCTTTTTTACTTCCAGCCAAGTCACTGTTATTGAGTAGATCCTCCCCATGAATTTCTGAAACCATAACTTTTGGGGGAAGTAGAAAACTTTGTCTTTCTTCCAGGGGTTTCAAACCACTGACCTTTCAGTGAGTGACCCAACATGTAACCATTACACCATCAAAGCTCCGCTTAATTTTTACTTACCCTGCTATTTGATCAAATTCACTAGATTGGAGTCAATTCCTAATTTCTGTCCTGTTTAGTAGCCTCTTGGGTTGTTCTAGTTGTTAAGTACTATCAAGTCAGTTCTGATTCACAGTCAGCAACTCAGTGTACAACGAAAGATAACACTGTCCAGTCTCACACAACCCTAACAATTGTAAACTTCAAAGAAGCCTCACCTTTCTCCCTCAGATAAGGTGATTGATTTGAACCCCTGACCTTTCAGTCAACAGTCCAACACTTAACCCACTATACCATCATGATTATCCCAATGCCCCATACAGGTTTTTGTATCACATGCCAGAAAAGAGTGAGCAGTGAAAAGGGAAGACAGAAGAATCCATACATTCAATCTTTAGTGTTGTTGAAGAATATTGAATACAATGTCAGGAGAAAAAAAAGACTGGATTAGGGAAAAATACAGATAGAATATTCCTTCAACTAACTTACTTTGGACATGTCATTGGGAAAGACCAATTGCTATAAAAGGATATCATGTATAGGAAAGTGGATATTAGATGCCATTAAGTAGATTTGAACCCATATCGACCCTCTGCAAAACAGAACAAAATGCTGCTCAGTCACGTGCCATCCTTCCAATTGTTCTTAAGTGTTTGAGCCCATTGTTGCAGTCAAGTGTCCATCCATGTCATTGAGGACCTTCCTCTTTTTTCCCTACCCCTCCACTTTGCCATGCATTATGTCATTCCCCAGGAACTGGTCTTTCCTGACAACATTTCCAAAGTAGAGGGTCACTAAAAACAGAGATACCCTCAACAAGAAGGATCAACACAATGTCTGCAACAATTGGCTCAAACAAACCAAGAATCAGTAAGATTCCACAAGAACTGAGCAAAATTTCATTGTGTCCTCCTTTGGTCATCATGATTTGACACCAATTCTAAAGTAACTAGTAACTAACTAAAAATGACAACAGACAACTACAGCTGGCTTCTTGGCATTCTTCTTTATAAGCGATATGTACTTTTCTCTTTCTAAATCAATATCATTATTCCCCAGGGACATTGGTGGCATAATATTACACACTGAGCTACTAACACCTAAGTCAGCAATGCAAACCATGATCCAGCTCTTCTACAAAAATAAAGGTTTTCTATGACTGGAAAGAGTTACCTTGAAGACTCCAGACACTTTGTTCTATTAACCTGACATTCCATGATGTTCATGTTCCCGATACAATTGCAGGAGACAAAGCGGGTGCGTAACCAAATGTGGTGAGGAAAGTTGACGGTGCTTGACTATCAAAAAAATACAGCATCTGGGGTCTTAAATGCTGGTAGATAAACAAGCAGTTATCTAGATGAGAAGCAACAAAGCCCACATGGAGGAAGCACACCAGCCTATGTAATCACGAGGTGTAGAAGGGATCAGTATCAGGCATCGAAGAACAAAAAACTCATCCCATTTTGAGTGAGGGGGAGTGCAGAGTGAGGGCTCAAAGTCCATCTGTAGGCAAGATTAGCCTTTTTGTGCCTGGAACCCTAGAACTGTCCTACTCTACCTTATTGGATCCCTAGGACTCATAATTGACTTGACAGTCACGAGTCTTACAACATAAATGTAATGTTGTTTATATTAGATTTTCAATGTGTCTGCTTTTTAAGGAACAGATGGCATTTGGATTATATGAAAGCTTTTCAAAATGTGGATTTGTCCACTTTTCTGAAAAGCTTGACAATCATCTTCATAGTTTTCCCGAAAGATGTTTTCCTTTTCTCGTTTTTCATCTCTTTTAAATCAGTGGCTATTTTTAATTTTACAATCTTTGGAACAAGTAGGCTTTTGATTTATAACAGCTGTATTCTGATGATACACACTATTCTATTTTTGTGTTTATAATGGTTTTTTAAATCATCAAGTAACAAGATATAATTTTGGCCCCAAGATTCTGAGAATCATTCGGGTTTTTTCAATGGACATAATCAAGTTATAGAATGGGTTGGCTACACATCTCATTACCATAAAGTTGTTTCGTTCTGATTTCCAACAAAGGGACTAGGTAAGCATGGGCATAACATTTTCTGTCCCTTTATTTCTGTCTCTACTTTGCGCCTGAGTTCACAGATGATGGCCATCAAGTCTTTATTTGCTGGCAAGGTACTTGAACCTAATCCCTGATAATTCAACTGCTCTTCAAATGTATGTAACTATAAAGATGTCAGGATTGAAATCTACTGATGACTATGAAAATAAACATACACATATTCTCAGGTTCAGCAGTGCTCCTGAGCTAATATTGCAGAGGCTGCAGGAGGGAAAAGAGATGCTTATAGGCAAACAGCTACACAGGAATCAAGAATCAGTGTTCACAAATATGGCCATAAATTATTTTTTTTGTTTAGTTTCTTTTACCAAAGAACTTATTTAAAAGGCAATAATAGATTAAAGATAAGAATAAGACCTTGGGCCACATTTCTTATTCCAATTACCATATTCCAATACTGGTGCACCATGGACCTACTATACACAAGGAAGCTAAAATATGCACATGCTCAATAAAATGGTGAGTACTGAAGATAAGCAGATGTTAGTGGCTGCTGACAGGATTAATGCTGGAAATCCAATCATTTGCCTAATCATCCCCATATAGCTTTGCAACCAAATCTCAACCACCTACATAAGAATGAACGATGACATTTAGGTCACCACTTGGTTGGTTCCTGATTCAAATAATTACATGTTCAGATGTTGCTATGTACACAACAGTGGGCTCAGGCAGAGGGACCAATGTGAGGGTACCGCGTCTCCAAAGAGTGTTTTGTCCTGTTGTGCACAGGGTCACAATGCGTCGGAATTGACTTGATGGCACCTTACAACAACATATGAAAGTGTATGTGATATTTGCAAGATAAGACATATGTCCACTTGGTCTAGAATACATTAGGGACCCATGAAATAAAAGTATCAAACTTTTCTCACAATAGTTAAAAAATTAAAAAAAAAAAACCTTCATGCTGTACAGGTAATAATTAATTTATTCTATTAAAATAAACCAAGAGGTAATATTCAGATATATGACTCCCTGATATTTATAAGTCTAGAACAAGGCTTTGACTCTATTCTGTCCTGTTAATCTATGTTCGTAAGAATGGATAGTGTGATAGTTATGTAATTTCACGTCTACTTAAAGATGTATCAAAATGTAGGGCTGGTCTTCAACCTGTCAATCAGGTCATAGCCTGGTGGTACCTCCTTGTAGGCATGGCCTTCTCATAAAGAAGGCACAAGGAAACTTTGCCTCTGTTTCTGCCTTCACCTTCCTGCTGACTGACTCTAGTTGCTCCCAGAGCCTTGGGATGAGTCCACTGCCATTGGATCCACATAACTGCAGGCACGGGCCTGTGATTTTTCCTACATTCTACATCATTGCCTGTGACTACATGAATCTGACGAGGGATTTGTGCACTAGGATTGGACTTAAGGACTTGGGTTAAACTGGGCTGGGATGTTTTCTTGATATATAGTGACTTCTTATAATATATAAAGTCTTTTCTTTTACATATATGCAAGTCTCTGTTTCTCTAGTCAACCCAGCCTCATGCAGATAGGTTCATAATAACTAGGGTTTATCTTCCTAAAAACAAGAACAGCAATAAAATATTACAGAGGTAGCAGAGACCCAACTCAAACACCAGTCACTTCAGCAATTATATCTTTCCACAGTTCCTCAGAGGTCTAAGAGGCTAATAGATAGTTCCATGGTAGCTCCCTTTCCCATAAACAACTAAGAATAAATAAGGCCAGATAAATAACTGTCATTCAAGGAAAGAACACTACTGTTACACATTTCATCCATATGTAAGTCTCTAAAAGAAAATATTTCTGATGATGAAGTCACTGAAAAAGTAAAGTCCTGAATATTAAAAAAGCTGGGTGGAGTAGAATTCTTTTGAGTGTTTAAGTTTTCTGGCATGGCAAGTATATAACATTAGATCCATTTATTATGTAGTGGCCACCTCAGTTTGTATAAGCCAATGGTTCTGAACTTCTTAATGCCATGACCCTTTCATACAGTTCCTCCTGTTGCAGTGACCTCCCCAACCATAAAATTCTTTTAATTGCTACTTCATAACTGTGCTTTTGCTACTGTTATGAATATGGCAACCGTCATTTGATCCCCGTAAAGGTCGCCACCCACAGGTTGAGGACCACTTGTCTAAGTGAATAAAATGGGCTAAAAACAACCCAATGGTGTCACGGGAAGGAATTCAATTTCTGGAAAAATATGTATCCCTCCAAACTTAATTTCCAGGAGTATGAGAATATGCTCATACTAAAAATTATCCAATTCAGAAGTGATCTAATAATGTCAACTTCGTGGAATGCTATGGTTTCCCACCATTCTTCCCATAGCACCCTCGGTCATGCATGAAAAGGTTTTGAGTCTTACAAAGCAAGTTGGAGGTCAGTTTTCTTACCTGGCACCCTCTTGGCCCAGTTGATCATGTGAACCAGCTCCCTGTCTGCCAGGTTGGTCAGCAAACCCATCATGGAAGCTTCGCTGAAGGGTCGTGTTGGGTCGTACTCAGAATAGATTAAGGGAGGCTCTGCCTCCAACAGGGCACTGACCATCTGATCGGCTGTCAAGGACAAGGCTGGACTGTTCTTCTTGGTTTGCTTAATCAAGAGGGGACTTGGCCAAAGGTTGGTCGCCCTCACGTCTCCAGTGGGCCCCGATTGACTCCTGCCTTCTCCATCATCTCTCTGCCGCTTGTGCTTCAGCATCCGCCCTCCACGTCGATCTTTCCGAATCCCTGAGAACACAGCGAAAAGAACCCGTGTGTCATTTTCTCACGCACAATTCCATAGGAAAATGCTGCTAATAGGTCTGATGCTAATAGGTCTACATCTAAAACACACTAAAAATCTTTAGTGCAAACAGTGCCACAAGGGAGCTAAAGAAAGTTCATGGGAAAATTCTGTTATCTTACCTTTTCATTCTATACTTCCACAAACTTTTTGAAGCTCCCTGGTATATTTCATGAAATTTCTTGAGCTCACATGGGCTGATAAATACTTAATAACCAACTTGTTCAAAGAAAAAGGAAAAATAAGTCCCTGGTATGCCAATTTCCATGGTGTAAATTGTCCCACCTTGGCCTACTTCAAGCTACTTAGCTTGAAGTATTTGTGATGCTAGGTAAATGTTGGGCTAAGAAGGGCAAGGTGAATGGGTTCTAATGCAGAAGTCACTCCATGGAAGAAGATGAGTCTGTCTGTTCCAGTAAAGAGGTACAGCCTCAAAAATGCGTTTTAGTGTCCCTGTGGTCAGTCAACTGGATAGCAGTGGGTTTACCTGATGGTAGCACCTTTTCAAACTTCTGAGAATTTTACAACGGGCTTGTGTGACCCAGCGTATGTCAGTTTGGACACAGCACTGCTTATGGTGTGCACGAGCATGTGTGTGTGTGTGTAAAATGCTATGAAAAGATTTGAAATTAAAATGATGATTCTTAGAACATGATATCATCCAATCATATTTCTCCATTAATATTCTAATAGCAAATTTTTAAAGAAGAACATTTTGACATTCTCCATTGTTGCTGCGTTGTTAGTCACTGTTGCAACCACTATGTCAGTCCATCTCCTTGAAGGCCTTCTTGATTTTCGCTGCCCCTCCACTTTGCCCAACAGCATGTCCGTCTTCAGAACGTAGTCTCATTTGACATGTCCAAAGGATGCAAGAATGGAATCTTGCCCTCCCTGTCTCTAAGGAGCAACCTGGCTGTACGTTTTCCATGGCGGATCTGCTTGTTCTTTGAGCAGTCGGGGGTATTTTCATTATTCTTCTGTAGCTTTATGGTTCAAAGGCAACTCTTTTTCTTTGGTCATCCTTACACCACGTCCAACTTCCATGACTATGAGGCCATTGAAGACACCAGGGCTCGGGTCACACGGCTCTTAATCCTCAAAGTCACATCCTTGCTTTTCAACACTCTAAAGAGGTCTCGTGCCACAGATGGACTCAGGGAGTCCCGATGGTACAGTAGACTAAGCTACAGGAAGCTCCTAGAGGAAAGGGTGACAGGTGGAACCTCCAAGTTGCTTCATGGCAGAAAGACGACGCAATTGTTTTCACAAAGATTGACAGACTTGGGAATCCCAAGGGGCAGTTCAGGGCACTAGCGTAGCTGTGAGTCCTAATGGTCTGAATAGCAGTGGGTGTCGTGTGGGCCAGTTCTCTTCAGAAAAGTCAGCAAAGAAGAATGACGAATGTGTTCTTATTGTCTCTGGATAGCACCATAGCTTCTGTTTCTCTGCTCCACCTCATCATAGTACAAATAGACCTCAGTTTCTTAAAAAGTTCAGCTGCCATGAACCTTTTTGTTTGTTTGTTTCAAATAAACAAGGGAACCTCTCTTTCCCTAAGAAAAAAGTTTAGAAACAGTAGTTGAGACTCATTTCCCCCCAGAGATTTATGCAACTAACAGTCTCAAAAATTATGGGACAAAAATCCAATATCTTTTGCAGCTACTCTTTTGAACTTCAGGGGAGTCGCTCAGCCTACAGACAGCCTGTAGTGCTCAAAAATATTGGTAGAAACAAATAGTTTGAAGAGACAAAAGTCAACCCACAGTTTTATTTTTAAAAATCAATCGCTCTAATATCTGTCATACACTTGGTAGAAAGTTAGTATCACTTTTAAAAAAATATGTATCAAAGACATGGGTACAAACGTTCTTTCTCACACTACCTTTTTCTATCCATCTGGAGGCAGTGAATGACTGGTGTCTGAACGTGGTCTGATTGTGTTCGCGTTAGTCTGGCAGTGTAGAAAGTATGTGGTTCTGAATTTTTCTTATGTATGAACATTTGTAGGTCTGGATTAGCTATACCAGAGGCTACTTTAAGAAAAGGAAGATTTACTGCAGTTAAGTCAATATTACCCAAGGCGATTTATAATTCTTTGCAATCCTCATCAAAATTCGAACAGCTTTCTCTGTGGAAATGAACCACCAGTCTCATTCATATGGAAAGCCAAAGCAAAACTAAACAAAAAACAACAAACTCGCTGCCATTCAGTCAGCACCATCTCACAGCAGACTTACAGAGCAGTCTAGAACTGCCCTTGTGATTTTTTTTTCTGAGCGTGTCACTCTTTTCTAGAGTAGAAAGCCCCATATTTCTCCTGCAGAATCATTAGTGGTTTCAAACTACTGTTCTTTTTTTTTTTATTTTTTTTATTTAGGCATCACAAACTACTGTTCTTATGTAACCACAATGACACCAGGGTTCCTATGGAAGGCCAAGGGTCCCCAATAGCTGACTTTGAGAATAGAGTAGAAAGAGTCACATTTCTTAGCTTTGAAACACGATAAAGCCACAGCAATCAATTGGGGAAGGGTACTGGCATAGCAATCAGAAGTGAGTTGATGCTTATTGAATGAAAGGAAGAAAAGAAAAGATAGGAAGTTACGACATTTGGGGCACATATGAAATTTCCTTTCTTGGAGAGATTTAGAAAATGCTGACACACATTGGCTGGTTATATTACTACTTAAAGCAATGAGTTGATCCATCATACGCCTGTGAATCTCACAAAGTTATTACTCAGAACAAACAGCTGAACACAGAACAAAAACAGTTGCAGGTTTGGGATGCAGAACAATAAAATAAAGCTGAAGAGATGGAGAATTGAATATTTATTAAATCATCAAGCAGTCAAATGGAAAGAAGCAGATTCAATTAGCATTAACACATTTTCCCCTGAAATTCATCCCAAAATATGTTGTATTTTTAAAATTCCAAAGTCCCTACAAAATGTCTGAATTGAACAATAATGGTAAACTACACATAGTTTATGGCCAACTATATCACACCCAAAAGAGGAAAGTGCTATTTGCTACCTGCAATTAGCAATTACACATAGTACCATTGACAGCATGACAGTGTGCAGCAGTATAAAGGTTTTTAAGTAAAATTGAATAGCTCAAGGTGAAAAATGACCAAACATCTTTTTTTTCATTTCGACCTCCACTAAGTAAGAGGATTTCTGGTCATACAGCATACAGCCACATATGTGGCTGCTAAGAGCAAGATTGGCAGTTGGAAACCATAGGAGAAAAATAAGTCTTTCTTTCTACTCCCAGAAAGACTTACAATCTCTGAAATTCACCCCTGTGCTTTAAGGTCACTGTGAGCTGGCATCAAATTGATGGTGGTGAGTTTAGTTTGTTTGTGTGTGTGGTTTTTTTGGTATGTTTCTGAGTAAGAATTAGAAATCAGAACCAATGATTACCGGCCACTTATTAATGACATAACATGATGGGGTACAGAGTAGCATGGGCTCATTGAAATTAAAAACTCATTCTTTGTTCCCTACCAAGGCATTTCCCAACCTTATGTATAGAGCAGGAACAGTTGTGATGGGAGTTTTACTTAACCTCAGTCCCTTTTGTTTAACTTATTTGTATGTGTGTGAGAAGAGTTCCCCAAGTAGAAGATGGAAAAGCAATTAGCCTTTCATCTGATCCTAAGTGGGAAGTCTCTTGAGACTCAAGAAGTTTATTTGTAACAAATATCACTTAGACTTGTAACACTATAAAAGCAATATGCATTACCATTGGGCACAGAACACTATCAGAAGGGGTGAGCCAATAGTCAACATACTATGCACTGGATAGAAGCCAGTGTATTATAAACTCTCAAACTGCCTTGCTGATCAAGCAGTCCTGAATCAAAGGAAATGTCTTCATATATGCTTTAAAACATTTTAAATGAACCATTATTGAAGAAATGTCCTACTGGGGCCATGCTGCAAACATCTGTTGGTTCCAGAGGAAGGATTCAGAAACCAAATGCTCACCCAGCAAGCCTATCATGAGTGTGAAATGTTACCAATTTAAGTGGTATCCCTTTGTGTTAAGGCATCTCTAATATACTTTTCTTACTGCTGTAGGGATTTAGATGATCCAAGCATTGAAGCTTTTAGCAGTCCTTACTGGGAATCTGAGCGATTCTGATCCACCCTAAAAGGTGTCAACTTAAGGGAAGGTATTACATCAATGAACCCATAATCTCTTCATGGCTGCTTGGTATTTTGGAGTCATGCTGGAAGTACATACAAGACTAAGATTGGGCAAAAAACGAATCAGCAAAAACATGAACAGCTTAACAGGTGTTTCCTAGTCCTCAAGTGAAAAAAAGAAAGAAAAAATACTTGTCTTAATGTATCAAAGTAGGGATTTTGAGACACTATTCCTAACTATTTAGGATTCACTTAATAGTACTTTTATTTTCTACTTCACAGGTTTGGCGATTATACCTTAGAAAAAACTGATGTACAGTCTGAATAGTCATTAGTGATAAAATATATTGAATTATTTATTCTAATGTATTCCATATATTTAATTTATTCCTTGAAATTATCCTTTTTTGCTTAGTGTGTTATTCCTTTACAGGGTGGGAAAAAACACTAGTTTAACTACAGTATAGTTATTTTCCAGCTTCCTAACACTACTTTAATGTACTGTTAAACATTTCAAGCATTTGCATAATCACCTTTCTTTTATTTCTCAATAATTTCACATTATTCACAAGGTATTAAAAAGCCAGACAAAGAAGTACACTAAAAGCTTTTTAATTCAACATGTTGAAGAAAACAGAAGTGCTGATTAGTTGAGTATTAAATTAAGATACAAACGAACAGAACTTATTCTAGACATTAACCTAAAACAATGCTAGCGCTCTCCTTTCAAATAATCCAAAAGATGAATCTGATAAGGTAAGACTTGGTGTTGTCTCCACTTAAGAGAGAGAAGCTGAGAGTCACTTTCATTCCCTTGGTGAAACCAATGGAAGTGCAGAAAATTGAATCTAAGTCTGTCTGACTGCAAAGCCTAGGCACCACAATATTACTCTGATTCCAAAGCGTCACTTATCCTTCTATTCAACATTATACTGGAAATCAACTAGTTCAATAACCCAAGGAAACAAAATCATGCAGACTAGCACACAAGGGAGAAATTTCTCTACTGTTAAGAAATCTCCAAACATGGGCAATAACAAGAACAACAACAAAAAAATCTCTAGAACTAATAAACAAGACAAGCAAGGTGCTCAGATGCAAGATCATATACAAAAGTCACTTGATTTCCTACAGATCAGCAGAAATGATCAAAATTGGATGTTTTAACACAATGCCATTTACAACAATAGCGTCAAAATAAAATATTTAGGTATAATTCTAACAAACTAGAAATAGGATACATGTGTGGAAAAGCACAAGACACTGTATGTTAGTCCGGCTAGACTAGAGACACAAATCCAAGGAGACTCATATGTGTATAACAGAGACTTGTATATAAAGGGTAATTGTACATTAGGAAAATATTCCAACCCAGACGAGTCCAAGCCCATGAGTCTGATATTAGCCTATATGTCCGATACCAATCTATGAAGTTCTCTTCAGACTCGCAAAACACATGCAATGACCCTGAATGCAGGATGATCAAAGGCCAGTGGGTGGAAAGTCTTCTGGATCCAGTGGTGTTGTAAGCATCTAAGCCAGTGGTTCTCAACCATCCTAATGCTGCGCCCCTTTAATATAGTTCCTCATGTTGTGGTACCCACCATATGTGGGTGTATCTGCATGTGGGCACACCCTTCTGCAGATGGGTAGAGGAGTGGAGTCTTTGTTCCTAAGATCATGAGGAATATGGTCCTAAGTGACCCCGTGAAAAGTCTGTTCTACCTCCCCCAAAGGGGTTGTGAACCCCAACTGAGAATCACTGATCTAAGCACTGGCATGGGTCTCCATGTGGCTCCTCTAGTTCCCAGGGCTGCATCAGGGGAGGTTCATGTGGCTTCTCCTTATGGATGTCTCACTGAAAGGAAGCAGAGAAAGAGAAGTGTCTCCTGCCTTCATGGAAGAAATACAGGATTTCCCAGAATTCTAGAAGGTCATGCCCACACACAGGTGTCTCATTTGCTATTATCTGATTGACAGCTGGATTCCACCACTATACCCTTAATCATCAAATCGACAAACAATTAAAACTACCACATATTGGTTACAAAAAAAAAAAATTAAAGGTGATTTAAGGAAAAGGATAGAAAGTCCATGTACCTGAATTGGCACATACAATATTATTAGGATGTCAGTCCTTCCCTATCTGGTTCTTAGTTCCAGTACAATTCCAGTCAAAACCTCAGCAAAGCCATTCTGTCAATATTGACAAAAAGATTGTAAAATTTATATGGAGTAAGCATAAGTTCTACAGTCAACATAATACTTAAGAGTAACAAAGTTGGAAGATTTACCCTGCCTCATTTCAGGGTGTACTATAAAGAGAATAATCATCAATATAGAACTGCAATGGTATTCCGAAACAGACCCACAAAATATAGCCAACTGATCCTTGATAAAGATAGCAGACAGTCCAACAGAGAAAGGATAGTTTTTCTTTAAACTATGCTGAAAGAATTACAATTGCATAGGCATTTGTACACACCTTATACACATTTTATACAAAAATCAATGTAGTGTGGAGGGTTAACCTGAATATGAGGTACAAAAAGATAAAACTTCCTGAAGAAAACATAGAAATTCTGCATGACCTTTAGTTGGGTGATGAGTTTCAAAATGTCATAGCAGAATCCACCAAAGAAAAACTAAATTGGAGTTTAATGAAATTTTAAATCACTGCTCTGTGGAAGACACCATGAGGAAGAGGAAAAGACAGTTGCAGATTGAGAGAAAAATATTTGCTAAACACATATCTGATTAAGGACTTGCATCCAAGATACACAAAGAACTCTTAAGCACTCAACAATAGGAGACCAAATGGCCCCCTTACAGGATGGCCACGAGAGCAGAACAGACATCCCACCAACGAAATCATTCAGAAGGCAAGTAAGCATATATATTAAAAGATTCTCAATGTCATGTGTCACTAGAGAATCACGAATTAAAACAATAAGACAGCATTCCACCTTTCATCATCTATTATTAGAGTGGCTACAATCCAAAAAGCTGACAATCCCAAATGCTGGAGAGGATGGGAAGCAGCAGGAACTCCCTCATTGCGAGTGGGGTTGCAGAACGGGAGAAAATGAAGAGTTTAGCAGTTTCCTGTGACACTAAATATAACATTCCAATTGTTCTCCTAGGCATTTTCCCAACTGATTTGAAAACGTGTGTCCACATAAAAACCTGCACATGAATGTTGAGAGCAGCTTTATTCAAAATCACCAAAAACCTGAAAACGATCAAGCTGTCTCTCCTCCGATAGGTAGGTGGATAGGACCATTCTCCAGTGATAAAAAGATAATGGCACCAGGCCATGACAACCTAAGGATAAAACTAAATACAGATTTGCAAAAGAAGGAAAAAAGCTGAATACTACTGCACAAGAACCGATGAATTTGAATTGTGGTTGGTGAAAAATACTGATAGTACCATGAACTTTCAGAGGGACACATACATCTTACTTCTTAGAAGAAGTAAGGCCAGAGTGCTCTTTAGAGAGAGGATGGCAAGACATTGTCTTACATACTTTGGCCATGTGGTCAGGAGAGTCCAGACCCTGGAGAAGGACATCATGGTTGGTAAGCGGAGGGCAGTGAGGAAGAGGAAGGGCATCAAGACGATGGACTGACACAGTGGCTACAACCATAGGCTCAGACATGGGTACGCCTGTGGGGATGGCATGGGGTCTTGTGGGGATGGTAGTGTTTCCTTTTGTTGTGCATGGGGTGACTATGAGTCAGAATCAACCCCTTGGCATACAGCAACAATATATGCCACATCATTCCAATCAGATGATAGTCTAGAAAAGGCAAGAGCCTACAGCAGTTGTTTTCAACCTGGGACTCACGATCCCTTTGGGGGTCGAACAACCCTTTCCCAGGGGTTTCTAGCCTAAGGCCTTCAGAAAGCACATATTTCCAAGGTGTTTGGAACCAAGACACCGCCCCTCTAACCATCTCCAGGTGGGTCCGCCTACATTTAGATATGCCCACATAGCAGTGCCTGGCATGAAGACTGTTACAACATGCCTTAAGAGAAAAATGCCTAAGGGAAAAAAATAAATAGTTCACAATATATAAGTACATTGTGATGAATCACTGTGCTCGAATTGTGTTCAATTTTTAACAATGAAAACATATCCCGCATATCAGATATTTACATGATGATTTGTAACAGTAGCAAAACTTCAGTTATGAAGTAGCAATGAAAATTTTATGGTTCGGGGTCACCACAACATAAGGATCTCCATTAAAGAGAGGTGGCATTAGGAAGGTTGTGAACCAGTGTACAGATTTACACTAAACAAAATCATGTTTTGTTAGGAGTTTGGGCCAAGTGTTTCTCATGGCCATCAGACCAAGAATTCTGAAACCTGCATCCATCTAAATTATAAATACTCATAAGTCCATACTGCTATAAACAAATGACTGCATAAATAAATTACCTGAGGACAATAAACAATTCGAAGTCATTAATGTCCATACACCATCTTGAAAGAGATGAAACATAATCCCAGTCCTGATATGCAGGCTGCATCTATCTGATAACTTCCATTCAAAGAGTGCAGGTAAAAGATAGCAACAAGGGTCACTCAATAGCAGGGAAGCTTGTCAAACACTCCCTCATGTCCAGTGATGGAGGATAATATCAACCAGGCTGTCATATGGATAGAATGAACCATCAATATGAAATGGCCCTTTGACTTCTATCATCATCCTCCCCCAGAACATGTTCACCCCCAGTCTAAACATAAGAAAAACATGAGACAAATCCCAACTGAGCAACAATCTACCAAATACCTGAAGTGTCAACATTGTCAGACACAAGAGAAAGCTGCAAAACTGAGAAAACCAAGAAAGATCTAAGAAGACATGATGACATACCACACAAACAATGTGGCATATGCTGATGGGTACAGAAAAGGGACAGGAAATTTTTAAAAAAAAGAACGAAAACACTCCAGGGCATCTGAGTAGAGAATGGGCTTCAACCAACACTCATTACTCAACATTGGTTCATAAGTGATGACAAATGCACTGCAGAATGTAAGCCTTACTTAAAGGAGCTGTTGGGTGTTGAATATTGAAGCATGCTCTGTACTTTCTTTGCACTAATTCGGTAAACTGGGGAAGAAAAAAAAAACACAGCATTCGCTTTTTTAAAAGCCAAGGACAAATCCCTTGTAGGAAGTGCTTCGATATTATATTAAATTATGCTTACATGTCCCCATCATTGTTGGAAGTGACTAGTGTCTGCCATTCAGTGTTGAAGGAGCACATAGGAATCATGCCACCTGAGAGTGGGAGTTGAATAAAATTCTGTAATAATTACCGACTGTAAATAAGACTATGAAGTTGAGACAGAGGAAAACTATGGCTAGCAAGAGGAACAGCAACTGATTTTATCTGATAAGTCATAAGTGGTTCATTGGCGGTATTCTCTCCCGACACAGAGGGGACATCTCAGGATCCATTCCCCACCAATGCGCATCACATGCAAGCCCCATTCACCTGTCAGCAGGCACTTGGCATTGCGATAATGTGAATAGTGTCAGAGATGTTTCCTCACTAATGCTGAGTCTAAGGAAAGGTCTGAGGATCTCTTTCCAGAAATCAGCCAATGAAAACCATATGGACCACAGTGGGTGGGCCTACAAAAGGCCATGGGGATGGTCTGGGGAAGGTGTAGACCCAGACGGTGCTTAGTTCCATGTTACGTGTAATTGCCACAAGGGGGGCCCAAGCCATGGCAGGCAGCAACAATAAAGAAGATCTTTTCTTTGCTTGATTTAAAAAGCGTTCATCTCCCTCTCCTGAGTGCAGAAGGGACTTTGGGTAAATGGGGGCATAAACCTGACTGCATTGCTATTACATTCCTTTAAAAAAATTAACAGAAGTGAGCTTTGGAAGTTCACTGTTCATTGGTTTCAAACAATGATGCGGCATTAAAATACTTGCACACACATATTTGCCGTCCATATGTCTAGAAGGTTCTTCTTTCTTCATGTGCCCCCTTGGTGCTCTTGCCTTCTTTGCTCTTAATCATCCCTTAATCATTCAGCCAAGTGTCCATTCCTCAAGGAATTTTATTCAATTATACCAAAGCAATTATATTAAATCAACCAAGCAAACAGCAAGCCTACAGCACTCATGCTTTTTGCATTTACCATAATTACAAGGAAGATTTCAGCTTCCACTTTAGTGGGTAGGTAACTGTAGTCACAGGCTGGTTTTGGAATGGAAATCAGCATGGTCATGACTATACCTCAAAATCTAGGATAGTGCTGTAGGTATTGTAACCTCCATGAGAATGTATTTTATGTGCAGATATAGGATGGTTATTTTCAGGGCTAGCCCCCCATCCCGTTGTACATAGCCAATTACAGTGCAATAACAGAAACCTTACAATTGCTAGATAAGAAATACATTAGGGGCAAGGAACATGCACACCTGTTCTCAAAGACACCCATTTGGACTTCAAAGCATAATGGCTGCCCTTGAAACTACCATGTATTTGAGTAATCATTCTACAAATGAAACCTTGATTCTAGAGGCCGCTGTGGCAGGCTGTTCTATAAGAATCTGATTTATTAATAACAAAATTTATGGGGTGAAGAGAAAAGCAATACAGATTTTTCTTGCCTGATTTCATTTTCCTGTACCATCTTAGAGATGAGTCTCCCGCTGGCCAGGATTCTATAGCCATGAGGAATAAATAAGACACCAAAGTTCAGCCTGCAAAGTTCTCTCTTTTCTCGCCCATTTCTGAGCTCTGCTGCAGTTTGGATACACCACTCTCTTCCTCCAACTCATAAAGGAATGAAACCTGCCCTGTCCCCCACCCCTACCCCACCACCACCTCCCGGGGTCTCCACTTTGTCTCACACTGATCAGTGCAGAGTTGGATGCCAATAAAATCCCTGTTACCTTTGATTTCGCTGTGGCTAAGTCTCCCCAGCCTCCATTGAACAACCAATTACATTCTCTTGGACAAGGAGTGCCTGCCAATGGGGCAGTCATCACACAACAATCCGATGATTAGACCACAACCTAGTTCACCCTGACTGGCAAGTTCACACATCCTCAAGTTGCAGAGTTCTTGAAAGATGCTCGTTTTATAAACTCTCACCTGGGAACCTTTTCTGCTAAAAGATATTAGAGGTTATTTTACACACACTATCTGTGTAAAACCAGAACTGATAACATGAAAGGAAGAAGTCCACCTGCACTGATGGCATGAGTGGAAAACAGGGCTCCAGGAATTGATGACATACCTATTGAAATGTTTCAACAAGCTGATGTTGGGCTAGAAGCACTCACTTTTCTATGCCAAGAAATGTGGAAGACAGCTACCTGGGAAACCAATGGAAAAAGAGCCATATCTGTGTCAATCCTTAAGTAAGGTTACCCAACAGACTACAGAAGTCATTGTATAATATCATTAGTATTACATGTACATAAAATTTTGCTGATGATACTTCCAACACAGTTGCAGTACCATATGGATAGGGCACTTCCAGAATATCAAAAGATGTTTACCTGTGTTTTATCAAATAGGTAAAAACATTAGACATTTGTGGATTATAGAAAAAACTATGGATAACTGCATTTAAAGAAATGGAAAATTCAGCCCACTTAATCTTTCTCATGTCAAATCTGTACAGAGATGAAGAGACTATCATTTGAATAAAACAAGACACTAATGAATGGCTTAAAGCCATGAAACATGTGCATCAAAGTTGTTGTCTTTCACCATAGCTACTCAATCTGTAGACTAAGCAAATAACCTGAGAAACTGAACTTGTTGAAGAACAGGGTATCAGGATTGGAAGAAAGTTCATTAGCAGTGAACGATATACAGACAACACAATCTTGCTTGCTAAACACCAAGCAGACTTGAAGCACTTCAAGAGTATCAAAGAGTATAGTCTTCAGAATAAATTAGACCTTATATTTTAAAAATAAGATATCTTGACTGAATCAACAGACAACATCATGATAAAAATAGGAAAGACTGAAGTTGTTAATGATTTCATCTTATTTGGATCCACTTTCAGTGTTCATGGAAGCAGCAGTCAAGAAATCAAACAATGTATTGCTCTGGGGCAAATCTGCTGCAAAATACCTCTTTAAGACGTTGAAGAGCAAGGATTTCACACCGAGGACTTAGATGTGCCATGGTATTCTCAATCCTCCCATATGCCTTTAAAATCTGGGAAATGAGTAGGGAAGACCAGAGAAGAAGTGATGCATTGAATGGCGATGCTGGCAAAGAATATTGAAAAGTACCACAGACCGCCTGAAGGACAAACAAATCTGTGTTGGAAAAGGTACAGTCACAATTCTTCACAGAAAAGAGCTTGGTGAGATTTCAGCTCACACTTTCAACAGGTGATCAGGAAGCAGCAGGAAGTAGAGGGGCTGCTGAGAAGAAGACGACGTTAGCTAAATGAATGGATACATTGTGTGCAACAATTGGGAGGATGGTGCAGGACAGGGCAGTGATCCCTGACATTTCAATAGGGTCTCAGAACAGACCGAAGGGCACCTGTCAGCAGGGACACCATAGGACTGAAGCCCAACACTGGTTGGGCAAATGAAAGTCTTTTTGAACATTTAGTTAATGATGAATTGATGTCTTAGCTTGGGAATCTATAGAAATCACTGGTTATCTATCCCCACTCCTAAATTCTTTATCTTGATAAGGACTGACACTACAGGATAACTAGATAAAATTACCAGGGGACTTTGATGAACACTTGTGGTGCAATTGTCTAAGCACTAGTCAACCAACTAGAAAGTGGGTGTTTCACATCCACCAGGCATTCCGCGGGAGAAAGATGAGGCAATCTACTGTCGTAAAAATGCCATCCTTTTGGGCTAGTTCTACTCTGAGCTCCAGCATCAGAATGAATCAGCGTACAGACAGGTAAGGAAGGCCATCCCATCCTCCTTGTGTTCCTTGGCAGGGCAACAAAGGGAAACATTTCATTGATGTCACTGGGATGTCAGAAGCAATTTTTCTCAATGTGAGTCCAAGCCAGAGAACTCTGCTCTCTGAAACACACCTAGGTTTGACAGGTTTAGAATAACATGAGCTGTGCCTGATCTGTCAATAATTCTCAACAGCTTAATTCTACCTTCTGAATATATTAGTTTTCATCTCCTGACATGAACCAGGGCCCTTTCAAGGAAGACAGCATTCCACCAATGGTGGAATAACCCACCCCAGGGTGAGCGGCTACAAATTTCCATGCTCCTTTTCTTTCTTTCTTTCTTTCTTTTTTGCTCCTTTTCTCTGATTACAGTTCAGCATTGGGGACTTCCTCTCCGATTCAACAAAGTATCACAATAATGATACAGTAGCTGCCTCCTAAATATCAAAAACTATATCTGAATTGAATGCCAGTATTCATTCTCACAAGTTCTTATATCCACTTTAAAGAAAAAATGCAGGCATCTCCAACTCCATGTAAGTCGTGTGCCTCCATCCATTGACTTCATCAGAAACCAATTGGATCCTTTATGAACAATTGCCAAAACGGAAGTGTATGGAAAATATCTTCACTATGCTTATCAAGGGTGAGATGCTAAATATGCTACTGTCCTTTGGCGAGAAGAAACTTAGCAACCTGAGATAATTCTGCATTTCCTGTTAAGCCTTGATTTTAGGGATGTGGATAGAGAAAGGGCAAGTAAGAGGGTGTGAAAACAGCCTCCAGTGTGGAGGTCATCTCTCACCCCCTCTAACTTTACAAGGGAGAAGAGAACCCTGCTTCACACAAACATCAGGCCCACTGCCACAAGGCAGAGGTCAGTATGGCTCCAATCTCCATCCTTACTTTAGATGAGTCCAACATCAACCTTTCTTCCCATCACACTCAACTTGCCTGCTGGGCCCGAAATGTTGGCAATGGCCACAAATAATTATTAGACTAAAAATCACAATTAAGGGGGTTTATGAGGAGAGTTAACAGGTTACCATAAGTCAGGATAGGAAAACAGTAGAGATGCACAGTCCCTGGCCCACAGAGCACTTCCCCTCAGCAGCTAACTCTCTTTCTGGTCACTAGTCGCTCAACTGTGTGGTCTTCCCTTGGTCTCTGACTTCACAGGAAAGGAAGCCCACCTACTGTTCTGCGTCACAAACAGTCTCATAGACTTTGCCCTGCTCCTCTACTCTGTCTCAAGGTCTCCTTGGTTCACCCTCTGGGTTTGATGTGTTGCAGATTCTACTGCCTCCATCACTTCAAGCAGGGATTTCCAGTGTGTTTCACTAGTATCTTTTCCCTTGATGGTCCCAAGAACTAACTAGCTAAATAAATAAATAGCTAATTCTTTCTCTCTTTCTCTGGGTTTGATGGAGGTGAATTTTTTATCTTTCAGTAGACTATAACTCCAAGGAAACAATGATGGTGATTTGGTTCACATCTTCTAGTAATATGGAGATTTAGGATACCTCCCACCTGAATCTTGGCCATTTGTACAAGAGAAATGCCCTCCAAAATGGGAAGAGAGGCTAGCATTTATAATATAACACATAAGGGATGATGGCCAGTATATTAATAGATTCTATCTCAGAGGGAAAGAAGCCTCATCCAGAACAGAAAAACTCCTGTGAGAGTACTATGTCAGAAGTAATCTTAAAATTCACTGACAAGAGCAGTTTTAAATGCCAATAAAACAAATTCATAACATTAAAAACAACCAAAAATAACTGACATTTTATGTAACGTATCAGATCTAGTTAACTGTCCAATCATAAGTAGAACATAAAAGGCTAGATCTTATCATCTTGCCATTCTTGGGAGTCATCTTAATCTATACAAACAAGAGGTTCCCCACGCCTGCCAATATTAGACCTATGTTCATTTATAAGATCCCTAGTGGTGCTATGAATTGGGCCTTAACCAGAAGGTAATGGTTCAAAGCTACCAGCTTCCCCCTGAGAGAAGGATGAAACTTGGCTTCCCTCAAGATTTCCAGCCTTGGAAACCCTATGAGATAGTGGTAGTCTGTTACACAGCATTGCTGCAAGTTGGAATAGACGTATTGACACGGGAGGAGAGGCATTTGTTAAAGCCCATGTTAAGGAGAAGACACAAGCTGTGATCAAGGGTTAGAAATGATGATAAAGAAGTGGCCCAAATGTGGCTTTCTACTCCCATAAAGAGTTCAAGTCTCAGAAACTTAGAGGACTTTGAACTCCTGACTTTGCACTTAGCAGCCAATGCTTAGCCCAATACATTACCAGGTCTCCTCTCACAAGTGTCAATGGTATATTAATTACACTTATTATGCTTCTATATTTCCAGTAAGTGATCTGAGGTAGGGTGTCTAGAATCAAGAAAGAAACTCTTACTGTATAAAGAACCGGGGGGCTTTGAGCTTTGTTTATAGAGACACCTCAGTCTCTGAGGCCTTGACTCTTCCAGATCAGGCTTGTGAAAGCATTACGTTGATGAAGAGCAACCTGAAATGGCGTGCCTGGGGGGAGATAGAGAACACAGCGTCTCAAACCAACTGGCAGGCTGACTCAGATGGAAACAAATAGCTTAAAAGCGAGAAGAATATGTAGGCGAGATCTGATCAGAAGGGGTAGCCTCCTAAAACATTCTTTAAATCTGACATCAAGCTTTCTCAAAAACTCTCTCACTGCCATTCAGTCATTTCTAAGTCAGTGGAATGCAAGCTTAGCTATCAAGGTAGCCTTCTAATTCCCTGATAACAAGGTAAAGAATGTGCTCTGACAATGATAGGGTCACTTTGAAGCTGGAGTTCACCCCCTCCAGACAGGAAAATAACAGCTATCTACAGGGTACACATTGTGTCAGGCAGAGGCTCTGGGTGATTGAAATGGTTAATGTACTCAGTTGTCAACCTGAAAGTGGGCATTTTGAGGGCACTCAGAAGTACCTTGGGGTGGGGGCAGGGGAATATCCTGGTGGTCTACTTTGAAAACCCATAGAGCATAATGTTACTCTGACCCATTTTGAGGTTCCATGAGTCGGACTGACTCAATGACGAGTGACTTTTAGTCTACTATGCCCCACCAAACCCCAACCCCAAGCCCACTACCATCAAATCCAGTCATACTCACAGCAAGCCTGTAAGATGAAGTGGAACTGTTCCTAGAGTTTTCAAGGCTTCCACCTTTACAATACAGACCGCCACCTTTTCCACTAGCACAACACCTGGTGGGTTTGAACTGTGACATGCAGTAGCAGGCAAGAGTTTATTAACCTCTGTCTCACCAGGACTCCTTGTACTAGGAAAAGTATTTTACACATGACTTCCTGAACACCTCTGAGATAGGAACACTGCTTTTAAAAGGAGAGGTCCAATGCCCATGACCTGAGTTGTTGTGAGGTACCTGGGCATAGGTTCCAGCTCCTAGTGACCTCACGTACCACAGAATGAGACACGGCCCACTCCTGTGGCAGTCTCACGACCATTTCGCATCAAGTCTACTGTTGTAGCTGTTGGGTCAATCCATCTCCTTGGGAGTTTTCCTTGTTCACAGCCCCTCAATTTTACCAAGTATGATGCTCTTCTCCAGGAACCAGTTCCTCCTGAGGGTATGTCCAAAGTTCATGAGACCAACTCTCGCCACTCTTGCTTCTAAAGACCGTTGCAGCTGTCCCTCCTCTTCAGACAGATTGGTTTGTTCTTCTGGTAACCTATGGCCCATTGCATAATCTTTGCCAAGACAGTAATTCAAAAGCACCAGTTTTTCTTCAGTCTTCCTTCTTCTGTCCTCAGTTTCACATTAATGTGAGGTGATTAAGACTCACTTGGCTTGGGCCTGTCGAACTTTAATCTTTAAGATGAAATCTTTGCTTTTTAATGCTTTAAAGATGTCTTTGGTAGTATATTCCCCTACTGTATCATCTAACTTCCTAATACAGACATCATATGGGAAGGACTTATCACATTTATAATAAAACAGTGATTTGACCAAATGTTGCCTCATTATTTTCTTCATTATGTCCGTTTGGCTTCACTGCACCTATGCAATCACCTGGATACGCTAAAAAATTTATTATTTCACAAGAGATGATGATTTTGAACTCACTCTGAAGTTATACATTTGAGATGCATTCATCAGGATGACAATTTGATCCAGTCAATAAGCAGAAGGGGTTTAAATGCACAGCAATATATAGACGATGCAGCCAAAGAGAGACAGACATTTTTCCTTTTTTTTTTTTTAATGAAAAAGTAGACTCCTGTACAAAGGCTAATCGGAGAAGCTCAAAGAAATTGCAAGCTCCGATCTGCTGAGAATGGATCAGAGTAAAAAGTTCCTTAGAGAAGGCAGTCGGGAGGGGGGAAAAAGAAGAAAATTGGCTGGCTGAAAATGAGGGAATTGGAGAGAAGGATAAGGAAATGACAGCTATTTTCCCCCATGATTTTTAAAGTGAAGGCATAAGATTCAGAACCCCTAAAACTGAATATTGCATTTTTTCAGGGAGAAAGCACAGAAAGACCCTGCAGGCCCAGAAAAGGCAGATCTGCATGCTGGCAAAATGTCTTGAATAGAAACAAGTCATATAAAAAAAGAATTTTTTAAGCTTTCTCAAATGCCACTTTGTTAATGACCAGCTTTTTACCATGTTCTTGAAATGAAAGCATTTTTGAACTCAGGAACTGATTATTCTATAATATGAATTTTCTGGTAATTTCTTGGGGACTATCATCTTCAGCTCAGTCAATGAAAAGAAGCATGTGATGCTTTTTCAAAAGGTTACTTTTTTCTCTCCCCTGCCAAAATAGGACACTGGGCCAGCTTCAGGCATTCTTGAAGGAACAAAATCACAACTGAAGATATATGGGTCACAGGTGGGGATAGGAAGGCATGGTTTCCATATCCAGGTGCTAGCCAAATAAAACCTGGGCAAGAAAAGTTCCTTCTTTGTGTTTACAAGGATTCTAATAAAATCAACTTTTGAGTGTCACTACCTGGCTCTAGATGCTTTACCTTGACAAAGATACCAGTCATAGCGGCATTTGAATAATCCTTTGTGCCAGTAAACATAACTACTCAAAATAGGGTGAACTGTAACAAAATGAACTGGGTAAAAATAAAGTGAATGCATCCAGGAAATCTTAATTATAATTACATAGTCATTTGTAATCATTTTAAATAGTTCTTGGCAAAGACAAATGCTCATTATGAGTTCCATTAATGGACCACCGTGTTCCGTTTACGTGCGGGGGAGAGACTTCATCCAAGTGTCCTACATGACAAGAGGGCACAAGAAGTGAAATCCTAGGTGCAATTGAAAAACTCAACCACAGTGGGAAAGAGGGAGGGAGGGAGCAGCATCCAGAGAGTTTCGAGTTATCTGAACAAGGGATTCCCAGAAACAATCTGTCAACACTCAGCTTGTAAAATGGCTACTTCGATCTCTGAGCACTTTTTTCTTAAGAGAAAAAGATAGTCAATGGACCGCTCTACTGTTTCCAATAGCGGCAGGCTGGTCAGTTTCAGCCATGAGGGTGCTGATGTGGATTTAAGGAGGCAAGCATGAGACCTGGTCCTCCCTGGATCTCACAAATATCCTGGTTTAAGGCAATTGTTCAGAAACAAACAAACAAAACCCTGATGGCCACGGAGTTAATTCCGACTCATCCCAACCCTGTAGGACTGAGTAGACATGCCCCCCTGGGTTCCCAAGGCTATAGGTCTTCACCAGTGCAGACTCCTTCCTCCTTCCCCTGTGGAGCGACTAGTGAGTCTGAACTGCTGGCCTGATGGTGAGCGGTCCAATGCATCATCTGCCCTAGCACCACGGCAATTATGGATCCCTTATTTTCCTTTATGCAGACCCAGAGCACAGTGGGCAAAACATTCAGATACTAAAGGAAAGATGCATGGTTTGAACCCACCAGCTGTGCCAAGCAGAGGAGCATATTTCTTTTTTTTTCCTTTTTTTTGGGGGTGGGGGGCGGGCATCACTGCTCTCCGGTGGTGGGAGTAGGAGGCCCAGCCCCACTGCTGGAATTGAACCTTCGTCCCAGTGGGCCGCAGTCCCGCGCACAACCACTACATCACCGGGGCTCAGCCCGCAGAGGAGCATATTTCTATAAAGATTTCAAAAACTCATCCACTGCCACCATGTCGATTCTGATGCACAGCAAACCTATGTAGGGTTTCTGAGGCTGTAAATCTTTACAGACATGGATAGCCTCTTCTTTCTCCCAAGGAGTGATGGGTGGCTTTGAAACACTGACCTGAGGGTAGTTGTCCAACACTTACTCGACAGTACCATCCTTGGAAACCCTACAAGGCATCGCTCCCCTGTCCTGTAGCATGGCGGAGAGTCAGCATCGACTCTGTAGTGGTGGGTGGCTGGTGAATGCATTGGGTGCTTTCATTGAGTAGAAAGAGGAGTCTTGGGGCTCCCTTTACCAGTTACTCCCCTCTTACAGAAAACAAGATCGATTTCAGTGGGGATAACACCCAAGATAAAAAATGTTTTTAAGTGGCACAGGTAACAAACAAGAAGTTGGGAATCAAGGAAGACGATGCCACAGGCAGTCTAGGAAAGGCACTGTATCAAATGAAGACAAGCCAAAAAATGATGTATTTAAATGAAACAAACTGCCTTTCAGCTGAACTTTAAAACTAAGGTATTGAAGGTGCTATAAACATCCATGGACGGTTTTCTCAGCATACACTCATTTTGATGTCCTTCAGAGGCACGATCACAGAGAGGGCAGTTAGGGGACAATCAGTGGATTGAAGGGGCAGCCTCAGTTTATTTAGCTCTGTAAGAAATTCTTCCAAAGTGCCTGTGCCATCTAGCTTTCCCACCAGCCAGCATCAGATGAGAGCTTCGCCTGCTTCACATCTTTGCCCACGTTTGATGCTGCCAGTGTTTGGGTTGGCAGTAGATTAATAGTGCTACCTCAGTGCCCTGATGATGCTGGGGTTCAGTGCCTGACTGCTCGCAAAGCAACTGATGGTTCAAGTCCACCAGCCAATCTAAGGTTGGAAGACGTGGCGATCTGCTTCCAGAGCTGGCAGCCTTAGGCTACACTTTGCTACAGGGATGGATGACAATGCGTCTGAGTCCTTCTGAGGTATGTCGTTGCTATTTTGATTAGCTGTCATCTAATGGCACAGTGGGCTACACCCTGGGCTGCGTCAACCAGTTCAAGGTAAGCAGTTCAAAACCACCAGCCAGAAGAAAAATGAGACTTTCTACTCTAAAGAGTGACAGTCATGGAAACCCACAGGCATAGGTCTCAGAGGGTCACTCAGCCAGCATTAACTCAATGGAAATTAGTTTGGAGGGCTTTTTGTTTGCTTGTTTGGCAGTGACTTTAGACATCATACCATGTGCAAAAAACGGTTGATCGAAATCTTTATATAGCTAATAAAAATTGGAAACGACCAAGATGCTAATCAGTGCATGGCTGGATAAACAAGGAGGTGCATAATTTATTGGAGTGTGAGTCACCAATAAAAAACAAGTGAACTTTGAAGTCACAAAAAGACATGATGGCAACTTCTTTGCAAATTGCCAAATCAAAGAAGCTAATACCAAAAAGAGCTACACATTGTATGGTTTCCACTCTTTAACCTTCTAGACCAGACAGAACTATGTCAACATTATTTCACGTCTTCAAGTCGACGCTGACTCACAGAAACTCTACAGGACAGAACAGAACTGCCTCATAGAGTTTTGTCGGCTGGTAATTTCGTGAGTACACATATCCAGGTCTTTAATCCATTGGTCCAATGGACTAACTGGCTGATTTGGAAGGCTGACCTTTAAGTTACTGGTCAAGTGCTTAATCATTATACCACCAGGGCTCTGTAGGCAAAGCTATAGACACAGGGAAAAATCTTAGGTAGTCCCAGGTGTTCAGGAAAGGGGGTAAGAAATGAACAAGTCGAGTAACAGGAAATGTTTAGAGCAGTGAAACTACTCTGTATGAAATTTTATCAGGGTATTTTTGTATTAGCGTAACATGACTGTTAATCTGGGTAGACTAGAGAAACATCCATAGAAACTCATAAACATATAAAATAGAGTTTTATATAAAGGGTAACTGTACATTAAGAAAACATCCCAACCCAGTTCAGTCCAAGCCCATAAGTTCTTTATTAGCTCATATGTCTAATATCAATCTAGAAAGTCCTCTTCAGACTCATGAAATGCATGTAATGATGCTAAATGCAGGATGATCACAGGCCAGTATGTAGAAGTCTTTGAATCCAGTGGCATTGTTAGCATCTCTGCACTGGCAGGGGTCTCCATGTGGCTTCTCCAGCTTCTAGGGCTGTATCAGGGTATGTCCGTATGACTTCCCCTCAGGAATGTCTCCCAGAGAGTCAGCAGAGAGAGAGAGAGAAATGGCTCCATCCTCAAAGGAGGGAAATACAGGAGTTCCCATAATTCTCAGGAGAAGGTCACACAGAGGCCTTATTGGTTATATCTTGATTGACAGGCCAGACTGCACCCCTTCACTTGTAATCCTCTCAAATTGACACCAGATTACATAACTACCACAATGACCTTATGTATTTGTCAACATGCATAGGATTGTACAACACAAAAGCAGACTATGTGAACTATGGATTTAACTTCTAATCATCAATACCGGTTTATCAGTTACAAGAAATGTGCCACACACATGCGAGAAGCAATAGCGTGCACTAGGGGAGAGGCTTATGGGAATTCTACACAATTTTTCTGTAAACCTAAAACTGCTATAAAAAATAAAGCCTCTTAAAAAAAACAACACATCCATAGGTAAACTCTAAATATATCAGATACTGCATCTGCTGATTACCCAGAAAGCCTGCATTCTCATATATTGTGCCCTGCCTGCTTCACTTTCCCCACTGCTGTTCAGTGCTATCAAGTGGGTTCTGGACCAGAGAGACTGTACACCCAACAGAAGGAAGCACTCACTGCCCAGTCCTACGCCAGCCTCACAATGGTTTCTAGGCTTCCATGTACTGTTGCAGTCACTGTGTCCATCCATCTCATTGAGGACCATCCTCTTTCTTGCTGCTTTTCTACTTTATGAAGCACAGTGTCCTTCTCCAGGTACTAGTCTCTCCAGACAACATGCTGGAACTATGTAAGAAGAAATCTCTCCATCTTTGCCTCTCGGAATACTCTGGAAGTACTTCCTAACTCTTGGTGTTTTCCAAGTGTGGGTAGTGGGATTCTCTGTAATGACGGAAATGTTCGATTCCTATGATATCCAACATGGTAGCCACTCACCTCCATTTGCAGCTTTTGCGTAGATGAGAGTGAGCAAAGACAATGCAGAATCAAATGTATGCCGTTCTTCTTCTTGGTGGTGGTGGTAGTGCTGTTAGATGCTAACGCATAGCAAATCTAAATACACCATAGCAAAACAATGCCCAGTCCTGAAGCATCAACACAGTCCTTGCTATATTTGAGGCCATCATTGTAGCCACTATGTCAACTCATCTTCTTGAGACTGTTTCTCTCTTTGGTGACTCACTATAGACAGGTGCCTTTTCATAACATGTTCTAAGTATGTAAGTCAAAGTATCACCAACCTTGCTTCTAAGCAGCAGTCTAGGTGTGCTTCTTCAAAGACAGGACTTGTTTATTCTCCTGACTCATTCCTGGTATGTCCAATATTCTTCACCAACACCATAATTTATGGGGATGGGGCAACTTTTTCTGTCAAGGATCATTTTGATATTTATAACATCATTTGCAGACCATACAAAATTATCATTAAAAATTAGCTAGCTACTGGGACTGAGCCCCGGTGGCGTAAGTGGTTGAGTGCGGGACTGTGGCCTGCAGACTTGGTGGTTTAAATCCAGTGGTGGCTCTCAGGAGCAGCACTGGGTAGCGCCCATGACCAGCAGAGGCAGTGATGCCACCCCCCCAAAAAAATTAGCTAACTACTCTTTGTAAATTAACACAACCCAAATGTAATGGCTGAGTGGGGGACGGGGGAGGGGCAAGATAAGGTTTCCTACATCTGTAACTATTTAGTCTCACAAGGGAAGTTCTACTCTGGATCACTAAGAGAATTGACTCAAACACACACACACACAGGAATTGACTCAACATCAGTAAGTTCGGATTTTTTAAAATGTGATGGCAAGAACTGCTTCACTTTGGTGAGAAGTGTGATATTCACTGGTATTGATAATTTCTTGGTCCTTGCACAGTCTGTGGGCCAGACATTACCCACCCTTGATTTCAAGGCATCAATTCTTACTCAGTCTTCCTTATTCATTGTCTGGTCTGTATGACTATGAGGCGAATGTAGTAAAAATCATACCTTTGGTTCTCACTCCCATCGAATCAATTCCACATAGGACAGGGTAGAACTGGCCCTATGAGTCTCCAATATGGTAACTCTTCATTAACGGAGTAAAAACCTTTTGTTCCTCCTCAAAATGGTATCTCTGCTTAGTAATATTTTAAATAGATCGCCTTCAGCAAATTTGCCCAATGCATCTTTACCTTCCTAAGAGCTACTTTCTTTGGCTCTGATTTTGGATCCACGTAAAATGAAACCCTCAGACACGTGAATCATCTCCATGTTGTTCATGATGTTGCTTCTTTTCCCTGATGTGAGGACTTTTTCCTTCTATGTGAAACTCTAATCCAAAGCTAAGTCTTTGAATTTCATCGGTATTTCAGGTTATCTTCACTTCAGCAAGTAAGGTTTGTCATCTGCATATTGCAGGTTGTCAGTGAGCCTTTTTCTCATTCTCTTCAAACCACGCAACCTTGTTCTATATGCAGGTTCTGCACGAGCACGACTGTTTTGAAATTTCCATTGTTTGCAATCTAGTGTCTAATTTAAGATCCATAGTCAAATGCCTGGGTACAGTGTAAACAAAGCGCAAGTAAACACCTTCTGGTATTTTCTGCTCTGAGCCAGAAATTATATCCTTGGCTGAATCCAGTATGAATTTATTTTCTGAATCCAGTAGGAATTTCATCACTGCTGATAAACTGTGGTAACTCCTTTTAGAATTGTCTTCAGCAAAGTTTTACTTGAGTGTGACTTTAATCACATTGTTGAATAGTTTCTGAATTCTGTGGAATCATCTTCCTTGAGAATGGTCATGATATGGATCTCTTTCATTTAGTTGGCCAGAGATCTGTCTTCTACATTTATCAGGTAGATGAGGGAGCTCCTGTAGCATGGCCTCAGTTTGTTGGCACATTTCAATCAGTGCCCTGCCATTTCCTGGAGCCTTGCTTCACTTGTGCGTAACTGGCACTTCGGTATAGCTGAAACTTGATCATATGCTACCTCCTGCAATGGGTGGATATTGATCAAGTCCTTGAGGTACAGAGACAGTGTATTCCTCCTATCTTCTTTTGATGCTTCCTGCATCATTCAATATTTTGCTCATGTGGTTAGGTGCACTCAATTGAGTTCTAACTCAGAATGACCTTTTGTGCAACTGAAAAAAGCACTACTCAGGCCAAAACCATCCTCGTAGACACTCTGTTCCCAGGTTAGAGGCCAGTTTTGCAGTCATGATTTAAATCCAAGTCATTTAGGGCTTTTCTCATTTTCCCTAACCCTCTAACAAATATGATGTCCTTTTCCAGGAACTGGTCCCTCCTGATAACATGTCCAAAGTAGGTTAGACAAAATCATGTCATCCTTGTTTCAAAGGCGCATTCTAGAGAATCCTTCAGTATTTCAATTCCAGGATTGAGAAATAATAAGATTGTTCTTCTCTTTGCGTTTTCTAACTCCAGCGCTGGCATATCTCATTATAATACATCTTCTTGAGTTACTCTTTGACATATTCTGTTCAGTTCTTTCTCTTCATCATTTCTTCCACTTGCTTTAGCTGTTATTCTACAACCAAGAATCTCTTCTGACATCAGTTTTTGTCTTTTCTTTCTTTCCTGTCCTTTGAATGCCCATCCCACAGCTCCTCTGGTCCACATCAAAGAACTAGTGCCAATAACCACATTTGAGCACCACAATATGAGCACCACACTTTTCACCACAGTCACCTCACTTGTTCATGCAACGTCTAGATTACTGAATAGGCCTTGAGGTTTCTTGCAGTATAGTAAGGCTCAAGAAGAACTATTGGCCTCTGATCTAATTTAAAAATTCTGTATGCAGACTCTTGTTTGTATTCTTGAGTTGGCCTGTGCCAGTCAGGTCAGGGGCTCTCGACCCTGGAAGCACATGTGAATTACTTAGGGAGCTGTGGAAGCAAGCCTGCTATCTGGGACCCACTCAGAGAATGTGTGCTAACTGGTTTGGAGAGAGGCCCTGGGAGACATACTGCTATCTCTAAATTAGAAGCACAAGTGAGGCTCAGGAAAGAGACCTGCAAGATGAACTCTTCTGATGCTGTAATCATTTTACTTTAATTGTGGGGGTTGTTGTGAATGTGAGGAAAGTGCTCTGAGAAGCAAGTCAAAGGGAAATTACTCAGACATGGAACTTCTGATGAATTTTGAGAGTCTTGTTAGAGGGAGTGGTAAAGATATAGAGGACAAAGAATACAGAGTAAATAATAGATGTGGAAAGAAACCATCAAATTCAATGAGTAGAGAAGAGGATCATAAAATCTAATGCCAGGGCATCAGTTAATACAGTTAGTGAAAAATAGATTAATTATTAAAAGAAAACACCTTCCGATATTTACCCTTTTTATATTATATTATCGATATATTTGAGATGAGGATACACACTGAATGTAATCATTGACTAGCCTCAGCACAGCCTTTTCTTTATGATCTACTAAAGACCAGTGAGATACAAACATTTTGGTTTATTATATGACTCTATTAAGGAAAATATTACGTGGCATGAGAGTTACATAATCTGCTAACTTGAGGGCTGAGCCCCGGTGGCGTAAGTGGTTGAGTGCAGGACTGCGGCCCGCGGACTTGACGGTTCAAATCCAGCAGCGGCTCTCAGGAGCAGCACTGGATAGCACCCACGACCACCAGAGGCAGTGATGCCCCCCCCCCCAAAAAAAACTCTGTTAACTTTCAAAGGGGTGGAGTCTACCTTATAAATCAGGCTGCACCTTGATGACATCACTTTGGAGGCACAATGGGCACAAATAGCTCGCTCAAGGCCCGACACTCTGCTACTGTCTCTGCAAGACATTCCTGTTCACAAGCCACCTGGAACTAAGCTGATGGAGCCAGAGCCCTGGAGCTGGAGGAGCCACGTGGAGACCCACACCGGCGTGAAGAAGCTTCCACCATCACTGTATTCAACTTTACACCTAGCAAAAAATGTCTGACTCGCAGTAGCTTTTCACTTACTGGCCTGTGATCTTCTAGCTTTCAGCATCATTGCATGGCTGTGTGAGTCTGAAGAGGAACTTATGAACTAGTATTGATCAACATATGGAGTAATATAGAACTTGCGGTCTTGATTTTGGTCTGAACTGTGATGTTTTCTTAATGCACAATTGCTCTTCGATATAAAGCTCTCTCTTACACACATATGAGTATCTCTGAATTGTTTCTCTAGTCAACCCAAACTAACACAAGTGGGTACTCTCCATAGATGAACTTATTTTGAAGTATCTTGGTGTACAGCGCTGCTAGCTGCAAGGTCAGCACTGATTAAGTGGTTAAGCACCCAGTTGTTAACTGAAAGGCCTGTGGTTCAAGCCCACTGTTCACTGCTCATCTGTCATTAAAATAAATTCTGACTCACATTGACTCTGTACTATAGACCTGGGTAGAATTGCTCTCAGAGTTTCCCAACCTGTGCTCTTTATAGGGAGGGGGAAAGAGCCAGAGTTGGATTCAACTCAATGTCACACATCCACAATTACTGTTATTGGGCATTTTGTGCATGTTAGGCATTCAAATTTAAATATCACTGTCTTGATGAGATTGAGTAAATAAATCCTAATGTCTTTGTTTCCTTTAATAGACTGTTCTGCTGACTGCTTGCCCTCAAAACTTCTCTGAAAGCAACAGCTATTCAGTTTGACAGGAATATTTAGTTATTGAACAACTATTTACTGATTGAAACAAATGCCAGTAAAATACTCATCATCATATCATAGCTGGACAAACCATGGCACCATGCTGATTTTGAAAATGAATTCAATGCTGTCTCTGACTGTGCTGACTCTCAATCACCAGGACCTTTTGTAAAGGGAAAAAGAACGACTACCTATTTGGGGCTGAGAGGATGGCCAACAACAAGGGGTCTCCTTTGGGTTGGCCCTTTCAGTTATTTCTAATTATTAATTTGTATTTTTATTAATCTGAGATTTGCTCGGTCCAATCCACCCATCACATTGAACTTTACATGGAATAAAAAATGTCTGAGTCACGGTAGCTGCATTTCAAGTGCTCAGCAGTTACTCTGGCTTGTGCTAGGTGCCAGCAGACCGGCCCCACGTCATCAAAAGACTATGCATAACAGAAATAAAACACTGCCCAACCCTGCACATCTACAACTGTTAAGTGTAGTTCCACTGTTGAAGCCATGATGCCAAGTCAGATCATTGACGAATTTCCTCTTTCTTACTCACCCATTATTTTACCAAATATGGTGCCCTTTTCCAAGGACGGATCTCTCCTGATGTGTTGCTCAAACCACATGAGATGATGTCTCCCTAGAATATTTTCCATATTCTTTGCCAACACCTTAATTCAAGTGCACCGATTCTTCTCTGACCTTCTTTATTCTTTGTTCTGCTTTCTCAAGCATATGAAAGGGTTGAAAAGAGCATGGCTTTAGTGAAGCACCTTCCAGGTGACATCTTTGGTCAATAGTACTTTAAAGAGGTCATGTGCAGTAGTAGATCCCGTGGGGCTACTGACTACTAAACCAGACAGAGCTGAACGGTTCCATCATCAGAAAGGTCTGATGGATAGGGCTGCACCAGCTATGCAGTATATCTTTCTAGACCCATGTCAGAGATGAAAGGAAGGTCATGGCCAAAATACCATATGCTCAGTCTATATTTTACAATGATCATCATCGGTTACATGATCTTCCTTGGTCTTCTTCAGCTGATCCTTCTTGGCTCTCTACAGCTGAGTTCTTTGTGGCCCCACCTACAGCCTGTCCCCTTTCTGGTCACAAACCAGCCAATGCAAAGAAAGAAGGTATATCAGCATCTGGGGCTCATCATGCTAGTGAAGTTTGTACTTAAAGCCTGCTCTTACACACAGCACATCCACATGCAAGACCTAAACAGAGACCTGTGTTAGTCACTAAACTTCTCCCCTCCTTGACCACAATACTCCTGGTAGGCTTGGTTTGGCAGGTTCCTATAGCCATGTTCTGCTCAAACTCTTCAGAGGCGATCTCATCCCCATGCTTCTTCAAAGAAGAAGTCTGGTCTTCAGTGCTTGTGCTTGCTGGTGAGTGTCCTGTCCTACCACAGACAGATATTCTGACAAGGTCTTGTGGATGACATCACCTAGTATCTAGTGAAAATTGTCCTAGTGGTCTGAATCCCTCTCTTCCTTATTACACCAACTAAATAGAGTGCCTTATTTAAAGATCTAATCACTGAAGCCATTTCCATTTTCCCCATTCTCTGCCACACTCTCATCCTCTTGGCCTATCCTCATTAGCTTTGTTTCTTTTTTTTTTTTTCTTTTTCTCCAGGGTCACCCAGTGAGGCACAAGTTGGACAGTACCTAAGCCACGACATGAAGCATCAAAATACTCCCACGCCTGGGGCTAGCTGTGGAGTCTCTGGGTCATGCCAATGGTTTGGGACTCTGCTGGCACCCAAAGGCTGGTAATGCTAATGGGGGCAGTTCTTCCCCGGAGCACATGGGTCAGTCTGAGTCAGAATCCATTTGAGTGCAAGTGGTTTGTTTCTGTTGGGGTTTCCAAGTTGTGACTTGCTAGGAGATGCCCAGGGGGTCTGGGGCAATGCAGAGGGGTTTTGCTTTGTCCCATAAAAGGAAAGAACTTTGGTGTCATGAGCCTCAAGTTCTTTCCAAATAAGGCAGTCCATCTCTAGGTTTCAATAGACCTTTACGATCACAGAAAACGAGGGACCTTTTCTCCATTTCATCCTCTGAAGAAAGTGGTGAATTCTTTTGGGTGTAGACACTGCCCAAATAAACTATTTCAGCATTGACATTTCTGGAACACAGTCCTGGTGGTACCACTGAGTGAGCATTGGACTGCTAATAGCAAGATTGGTGATTTAGACCAACCAGGCACCCCACAGAAGGAACATGATGCCCTTGTCAAGGGATGCAGCCTCAGAAACTATCTCTACAGGGAGGCTCTGAGTTATGAACAACTTGATGACAGTGAGGTTGGGTAGGGAGGATGAATAGACTGTCATGTACTGGTGACAGAACTCCTCCAAAAAGAACCAGATGAAGGATGGCCATTACTTTAAGCATAAACTCATCCAATTCTCAGTCAGAGTCTAAGTGATTGTTTCAGAATGATTCTCTTTCTTTTCTCAATTGTTTAGAAAGCATTCATTGTTCATGAAATCTGTTCTTTGTTTAGTGATGTTCCACTTACCCACAAGAGAGATGGAAAACATTGTGACAAAAAGATGGGGAAATTAACTTAAAGCTCAAAAACTCCATCAAGTGCCTCCTGAGTGAATGGCACCAGTCATTAGCGCTCTGATTTGCAGGAGAGCAGTAGTCAGTGGCTGTCCTTCCTGTGTCCTTGACATTTACAAATGATAGCTGGCTTCCACCATCAAAATCTGCACTGACTGTCTCTGGGGTTATTAATGACCAAGAAACCAGTCATTATATGACTCCAGATTCCAAGCATCTCTAAATTTCAACTTTCATTACCAGTATCACATCAAATAAAATAAATAGTTATGAAATGTGTCTGTTAGGTATCAGGTGATACCAGACACCTGGCAATGGTCACTCTCACTCCTACAAAGACAGGAAGGAAGGAAGAAGAAAGAAAACTGCCCTCGAGAAAATCTCTTTCTTAAAAAGGGAAAGACAAAGGAGAATGTCATCTTCCTGAGCCTGCCTAAGAATATCAAGATCGTGTTTATATTTGAAAAAATGAAGGTACCAAGAAGTAAAAAGAAGAAATTAAAATCAGATACAATTCCAGATCCCAGTTCTAACTACTATTAATTGTTTGATGTATAATTGATAGAATTCATTGAACCTTTCTCACCTTTATATTTCAGTATACACCTATATAAATGTATGTTTATATACTTTGATGACTTGCCATCTTTATCATATGTTTCATGTCAATCAGTATATTTCTTTTTTCTTTTTTTAACCAATATATTTCTAAATATAATATTAATATGTACATAATACTCTATGCTATGGCAAGTCATAATTTCTGAACCAATCACTGTTGGTCTAGACAATATATATCAAAGAGAGTGAAAAGAAGACAAAAACCTTCAAAACAGAACCAATAAGTAGCATCATAATAAGTGGTGAAAACACTGGAATTATCAAGAAGTTCATTTTATTTGCAGGCACAATCAGCATCCATGAAAGCAAAAATTCCATCAAACAATGACATGCACTGCAGAAGACCTCTGCAAAGAGTTGAAAAGCAGAGACCATTTTGAAAACTAAGAAGCTCTGGCCCACTCTACGGCATTTTCAGTGTCCTCATAAGTGTGTGGCAGCTGGACAGTGAATGAGGAAGACTACGAGGAAGCGAAGCATTGGAATTATGGTGTTGAACATCAACCCTGGAAGAAGTATAGCTAGAATGCTTCAGAAGCATGGAGGATGAGACGTTGTCTCACATACTTTGAATACATGGTCAGAAGAGAACAACCCATGGAGAAGGGCATCTTTAGTTGGTAAAGAAGAGGGTCAGTGAAAAAGAGAGGTGTCCTGACCGAAATGGATTGACACAGTGTCTCAACACTGGGCTCAAGCAAAGCAACAACTGTGAGGGTCGTTCAAGGCTGGGCAGAGTTTGGTTCTATTGTGTGTGTCATTGCTATGAGTTGGAACCACCGCTATGGCCTCTAGCAACAACAGCAGGAAGGCACTATCATTTTACCTCGTAACTCAAGTTCCAGGGGATCCCTAGTTTAAAAATAATAATAATAATTGCTATGCGAAAATACTTGGCACAAATGTTGTTCATCACAGCCTCATTCAAATTGGCAAAGTCAGAAAGATGGTGAATAGCCCATCATAATTAAGGACGCAAATCAATAATGGCACATGAACAATGCAGTAACCCAAAATTCGGATCTAGGAGGAGAGCCAATGGCATGGGAAAACATTAGCTGAATAAGCAGTACAATGCCCCAGAGTCACAATGGTTTAAAATATATGACATCTGAAGCAATTAAATAATGTAATTTTTTAAAGAGAGATAGCTATGAGTCACTTTTTGAAATATGCAAGACCTTTTGGAGAAAAAAATTTAAACTTCATTGAAAGTCATTTTAAAAGATCTAAAATAATTGAAAGTTACATAATGTTAATTGGTGGGAAGACTGGAGATCATTAAAAAGTCAGTTCTCCCTAAATTAATTTATAAAGTCAA
>PVJH01013634.1:0-59770 GCA_004026705.1 Nesogale talazaci
GCCCCAACACAGGAACAAAGATGGGTGCTTCAGGCTGAAAGTGACAACCAGGACGTATCATTGGATCGTATATGTCACCGGGAGAAGCTAGTCCTTGGAAAAGGACAGCATGCTTGGTAAAGTAGGACAGCAGCAATTTGACGACATGGATTGAGATACGTTTTCCCTAATGCGGGTCCTGAGAATTGTGAGGGCCTGGCGGTGTTTCCTTTCGCTGCACACCGTGTTGCTGTGGGTCAGGACCCACCTGAAGGCTTAGCGCGACCAGGAAAGGCCTTTGTCTCTCTGTGTGGCTTGGCTCCACTCACCTGGGCCCGGCATTTGACACGGTGGCTGGAGCGCACCAGTTTCGGGTTTCTGAGCCTGGGCTGTCCCCTGGAACTACGAGTCAGGTGGGCAGCGGTGTTACGGTCTCGTCGCCTTCCATTCGTGATACGGCATGGTCATCCTCCTCTTACACATCAGGTGTCGGCCCTTTGGAACATAAATTGCATCGATCCGTGAGGGCTGGGTGCGATTTTAACCGCAGAAGAAGTTACCAGCCTGCCAAGCTGTGTTTTCGTGCCTTAGGAACCCATATTATCATAGGTATTTTTTTCCCTTTTTTTTTTTTGGCATCACTGCCCTCAGGTGGTGGGAGGAGGAGACCCAGCCTTTGCTCCATGAAGCTGGAATTGAACCTCCATCCCAGTGGGCCGCCGTCCCGCGTACAACCACTACGCCACCAGGGCTCAGCCTATCATAGGTATTTTTAACGTTCACTGGTGTGACATCTGCACACAATTATATGAATGGACGCAGTCTCGATGTGCCGTCATTCGGCAATTTTTCCTGAGGTTTATCCAAGTTGATGTATGCAGCCTGATTCATTTGTTTTTACCTGCCGAAAATGGTATAAAACTCCACTGTCCCGCACTTGTTAGAGCTCACTCACTGTCACTCCATCTTGTTGAAGGTGTTCCTCTTTTTTTTCTGATCCAAACCAAGAAATTTATTTCCATCATGGCAACCCGCCTACTCATTTCTCCAGGTTATCCTAGAGAACTTCGCACCCCATCCAGCTTATCGTCCTGATCTGGCCCCTTCATACATCTTTTTGTTCCCCAAACTCAAAGAACATTCACAAGGAATGTAATCCGAGTCCCTTGAGGATGCCCGAACTGCTGTTTTGATATGGCGTCACTCTAAGTGCACAGCGTTATTTGGAGAAGGGTTAGAGAGATGGAAACTCTCGTCAGTCGTGCTGTGTACAACCACGACAGTTGCATAGCTTCGTGTCAACTTGAAGATACATGACAGTGTAGGGGTGGTATTCAATGGGCCAGTCAGGCCACAATCTGATGGTGCCTCCTTGTGGGTGCGGCCTTCTCATAAGGAGGAGCCTGGGAACCTCCCCTCTCCCCGTGCCTTCCTCTTCCCGGCAGACCCTGGATGCTGCCAGAGCCCTGCCATGTTACCACCACCACTGGATCCACGATGTTGTTCTATACGCATAATGGAGTGCTATCCACCTCTAAAAACATTACGAAGAGACGATTCATGACATCGATGAATGTGGAGAACATCATACCGCGTAAAGTTAGTCAATCACAAAAGGGTAAGTACTGTATAAGACACCTACTCTAAGGATGAAAACCAAGACAAAGACTTACATACCAAAGGGATCAGACTTAAAAGGTTCCCAGGGGTTGGAAAACGAAGCAGGAGATTGGAGGATTGGCAGGGACTGACTTGGGCAAAGCGGGGGACGGAGGTCCATGAGAGGGAAAGAAAAAATTATAGGAGGGGGATAGGATGCTGTGTAGGGGCTGGGTGATGAGTGGCTTGAACTGTGAATGCACTTGAGAGTCTGAAATGGAAATCCCCTACACACACACACACACACACACACACTTAGATCACAGTAAAAATTCCTTAGAGGAAATATTTAGAGCCACCTGGGAGAATACGTTGAGAAGCAAGAGCTTCATATTTGGGTGTTTTCGTTTAATAAAGGTTTCTCTGATTTTTGTAGCAGTATTTTGGACTTACTCTCTTATTCAATGTTCCCTCCCCTCCACTGATTTTGAAGTGACCGCTGTCATATACACACTTTCCAGACATAGGTAAGTTGGTTTCTGGGTTCTGTTTTTTATTCTATTGTCTCCCCTTGTGCCATGAACACACAGTTTGGGTAAGTGTATCTTTACAAACAATTGTGGTATTCAGTAGGTGCGAGAGAGGGGCTAGCACTTCATATCAGTTTCTTTTGGTTGTTGAGACCACAATCAGGCTGCATGGCAACCATTCCTTTGCAAGTTGGGGGGGGGGGGCGGGCACAGAAGTGAGTTCTGGTCAATGAAGTGAATGGAAACAATATACGCCATTTCTAGACATTGCCTGTAAGACCTATGCATGCTCTTCCGTGCCCTTTCCTCTGCTGCTAATTAGTTTGATGCAAATAAGCCGGCTGACCTTAAACGAAGCCCAAATTGAAAGGCTGCTTCTCTGAACTGCTGCTTGATGGAGAAGTGCCCACTGGTCAGGGTTATACATTTTGGACTCTAAACAATGGCTTGACTATTCTTGGACCTTTGTCTCATGTGGATCTAAGGTGAGTTTGGTTATTTTTAAAACAACAACAAAGTTGTCTTTGATTGGAATGCCATTTAATTTATCTGTCCATCTGTGGAGGGTTGCCGTTTTAACCATGAGTAGCCTTTCCACTCTGTAGCTAAGAGCTTGGCTGCTAACAGAAAGGTTAGTGATTTGAATCCACTGGCCATTCTGTAGGTGAAAGATATGATAACAAACACTTAGAAACCACCTCACACTGACACTGATAGCAAAATTCAGAAGGCAAAAAATAAATAAATAAACAAATGCCAAAGAGGATGTGGAGAGATCCGAACACTCATCCATTGCTGGTGGGATTATAAAATCGTATGGCCACTACTATAGAAAACAGTATGGCACTTTTTTAAACAAATGCAAATGGAAACATCAGATGGTCTCGCAATCTCTATACTCAGTATAGGCCCCAAAGAAATGAACAGAATCCATACAGATAAATGCACATCCATGCTTGACAAAGCACTATCTATAAGCACAAAAAGGCTGAAACAACCCTCTGTGAAAGAATGGGTAAATAAACTCTGGTACAGATGTATCATGGAATATTATACATCTCTGAAAAAAACCCGTCAAACACCTCATGGCACAGATTAATTTGAAGGACATTATGTTTAGCAACGTCAGTCAATGTTATAAAGACAAGTATTGCATGGCACCACTTTTCAAAAAGGAAAAAACAAAGAAGAATGATTTTCACATGGAGAGAAGCAGATTTTTAAGGCTCTCTAGCAAGGAAGGCATGGTGGGGAGAAACAGGACAGAAGCAGATTCGTGGGGGACTTACCGGGGTCCCATCACTGTTCTGAGGTGTCAGACTGTCCAAGTTACAGCACACAGCTCTTGTGTATCTTCTGTTACATTTAGTCACAGTGATGTTGATTTTGTTTGCTTTACATTGTGTGTCCTAACTGGTTGTTGCTTCTGCATGATTTTTGCATAGGACTCCTGTATCTAGCAACCTTTCCAAATGCTCCCATGAGCTCTAATAGTGTGGGGTTTGGTTTCTCCCCTGTCTGGAAAATCAGATGCTTCCACTTATTATTCTGTATGTACCTCTCTTCTCTCAGGTATAGCCTTGGCTCCCTTCCCGTCCTTCACATTTCTGTTCAGATGTCATCCAATCCCTCAGGCCTTTCCTGAGACCCTAAACAAAGTAATACGTGGACATGCACACACAGACACACACAGAGTACTCTTTATGCCCCTTACCTGCCTTATTTTTTGCTATGGATTAAATTGTGGCCCTCCCATCCCTACGCCTAAAGACATGTTAAAGTCTTCATCCCCGGTACCTGTGAATGTGATCTTGTGTGGAAACAAGATCCTTGAAAACATTGATTAGCACAAAATCATATCAGAGAAGGGTAAGTCCTCACCCCATCCGAGTGATGTCTTTACACAAGAGGAGACATAGAAAGGCACACAAGAAGAAAACTGATGGGTTAAGATGTATCTTCAAGCCAAAGAACTCTACCAGACCCTGGGGAGAGAGACGAGAGGGCCTTCCCTTAGAATTGATATAGAGAGCATGGCCCTATCAACACCCTGAATCCAAGACTCCTCAACCTCCAAAGGGTGAGAGGATAAATTTCTGTTCGTTAAAGCCATGCAGTTTATGGTATTTTGTTACAGCAGCCTTAGGAAACCAATATCATTTTCTCAATAGGACTATCCCCACTTGACATATGATAAATCATTGGTTTGTTTTTGTTTGCCTCCTCTAATATAGAATTAAGTGCCCCTAGAGGAAGGACAATATTTATTTTGCTCTCTTCTGTATCTCCCAGGGCTTTGCTCAATTCAGATATTTTAAAAATCCACCACCGGTCTGTCGGCGCATAAACAGTGGTGGCAAACCTGTCACTTTGACCGTGGAAGCAATGCCATTGGAGTTTCAAAATAGCCAAAGTGGGCAAGTTTTATTGGAGCTTCTAGAATAACACCAACGAGGAAAAGAGGCTTGGCAATCTATTGCTGACAATTGGTCAATGAAAGCTCTTTGGACCAGAGCAGGATATTGTCTGATATCCGAGGGGATATCCCCCCACCCCAAACCAATTTTTTTTCAAAGCTACGTATTTAAGTTTTTTACAAAACAGCCTTCAAAGTTCTCTCCATTACATTACATCTGTCAAATCTGCTTTTCCATTCTGGGATACAGTTTTCCAATTCATCGGTTTGGATGGCTGACAGATCACCTCCCTCACTTTTTTTTCCTTCACCTCTTCTATGTCATCAAATCGCTGTCCTTTCATGTCCCTCTTCATTCTTGGACACAGAAAGAAGTCACACGGAGGGAAGTCAGGTGAGTAAGGTATGTGGGACAAGAGAGGCATGCTGGGTTTTTTTGCCCAAAACTGGTGCTCTGAGAGGTGTGGTATCATCATGGCAGAACCAGTCCCCCATCTGCCACAAATCAAGCCTTTTTTGGTGGTACACTGTTACACAATCTTCTCATAACCTTTAAATAGAAAACTTGATTAACAGCCTGATCTGGTGAAACAAATTCCAAATGAGTCAATATTTTCGTTTTGGGTTTTTTTTTTTTTGGCTTTTTTTGGGGCGGGGTGGTGGTGGCATCATTGTCCTCTGGTGGTCATGGGAGCTACCCAGCCTTGCTTCTGGGGAGCTGCTGCTAGATTTGAACTGCCAAGCCCATGGGCTGCAGTCCGCACTCAACCACTATGCCACCGAGGCTCAGCCTGAGTCAACATATTCATCTGCTAGGGAAGGTGACAGTCATCTAGAACAAGGTTTGTCATCAATTGACATGTCACCTTTTTTGAAATGAGAAAATCACTCATACACTTGAGTTTTCCCCACAGCTCTGTCCTTGTCAGCTGTGTTCAACATCACAACAGTCTGGCATTTTTCCCAAATAGAAAACACAGTTTCACAGCTGCACACTAGTCTCTTAGATCGGCCATCACAAAAAACAGTTTTGTGTGAAACTTCTTTTATGAAGAAAGCTATAGAGAAAAATACCTGCGTATTTTTCTATAAGAAAGCAGAGAGAACTTTCCCAGACGATGCCACTGGGTGCACTAACTCAGAGGGTGTTGCTCGATGCTGTCCTAATAGGGAAAACGTGTACTATGAAAATTCCGCTCTGCACAGCACAATTTCTTTTCTTTTTTCTTTTGGTGTGGGTCCCCTCCCTAAGTGTTGGAAGCTGAGCCTCCTAGGTTGAAAGACATTGTGCATCAGCCCCAACACGGAACTCAAGTACACTAACGGTCAGGAGGATGGAGTAGGGGGTTTCATTTTGTTGTACATAGAACCGTTCTATATCAGAACCAACTCCATGGCCACTAACATCCAGAACGGAGCAATGTCAAATCTATTTTCCTCCCCTGTTTCTATTCCACCTCCCTCTCTTCAAATGGGGTGCTTCTAGTATTTACAACCTATCCCTTTTGTGTGGACTTTTGATGCATTCCATTTGTTCTTAGATGGACAAATCTGTTCTGACTCAAGGTGACCGTGTGTATGGCAGAATAAAGCAGCAGCCCTGTCCTACACGATTGTTTCTGTGTTTGAGCCCAGTGTTTCATTAACCCCATTAGCTGGGTCAATCCATCTCATTGAGGGTTCTACTCTCTTATGTTGATCCTCTCCTTGACCAGGCATAATGTCCTTCTCCAGGAACTAGCCCCAGCTGCACATATAAAGTTCCTGAGACGAAATACTTCCATCCTTATTTTTTTTTGGGGGGGGGCATCACTGCTCTCCGGTGGTGGGAGTAGGAGGCCCAGCCCCACTGCTGGAATTGAACCTCCATCCCAGTGGGCCGCAGTCCCCCGCACAACCACTACGCCACCGGGGCTCAGCCCCCATCCTTATTTCTAATGAGCATTCTGACTGTCCATATTTCAAGACATATTCATTAATTCTGGTAGTTCATGGTATATTGGATATACCTCATCTGTCCATATTTCAAGACATATTCATTAATTCTGGTAGTTCATGGTACATTGGATATTCCTCATCAACCCCTTCATGCAAAGGCATCCATTCTTGGGTCTTTCTTATTCATTGTCCAGTTTTCTCATGCATAGTTAGCAATTGAAAATGCTGTGGCTTGAATCAGGCTCACCTTAGTCCTCTAAGGGACATCCTTGTTCTTCGACACATGAAAGGAGTCTTTTGCAGCAGAGTCACCTAGTGCAAGATGTCGTTGGATTTCTTAACTGCTGTTTCCGGGACTATTGACTATAGATGCAAGTATAACAACACCCTTGGCAACTTCACTGTTTTCTCCATTAACCATGATGTTGCTTATTGGTCTCATAATAAGGAGTTTTGCTTTTTGATGCTGAAGTGTATGCAAGCTGTGTCCAGGGCCGTAGCCTTCTACTTCTCATGCGTTCAGTAAGCAGGTTGCGTTACCTGCGTATTGTAGGCTTCTCATTGGTCTTTGTCCTGTCTTAGTTGGAGTTCTTCCCTTTATCAGGGTGTTTTTCTTCTTCTTACATCCATAATTTTCTAAGTATTTAAATGATCTTATTTTTATTTTGAATGTTTTTCTACATATACGGAGATTATAAAATAACTCCTCTTTGTAATATGTTAATGTGGCGAATTACACTGACAGAGTTACTTGTATTCCTAGGATAAATTCAACTGAGTGTCAGAGCATTTTTACTGTAAAGTTCAGACTTCATTTTATCAAGAATTTTAAAGGATTTAAAAATCTATGTTCATAGATGAGGTTGGCGATATATTTTCTTTCTAATATTGTTTTTCCCCCCTTCTGCAAGTTCTGGTATGAAGAGTTTGTCAGACACGGAATAGAAGGTGGAGGTGAGGGTTCATTCTCTTCCTGCTCCAGAAGAGTTTAGTCAGGAGTTTCTCTATTTATTGCATTTTTTATAAAACTCAGACAAAAATATCCAAGTTCTAATTTTTGGGGGGGGGCATCACTGCCCTCTGGTGGTGGGAGTAGGAGACCTAGCCTTGCTGCTGGATTTGAACCTCCAACCCAGTGGGCCGCAGTCCCGCACACAACCACTACGCCACTGGGGCTCAGCCCCCAAGTTCTAATTTTAAATCACAGGTCGGATTCTTCCTTGGTTCCAGGTCTATTTAAATTTTGATCTTTATTTTTTTCTGAAACTAGTGTGGATCATTTTTTAGATTTAAAAAGTGGCTATTTTATACAAGTTAAAAATATATTGGCATAGAATCATTTAAAGTATCCCTGTATGAACCTTTTAATTTCTACTGTGTCTACACATATACCCTTTCAATTTTTATTATCTTTTTTCCTTTGATTAACCTACTCCAAAGTTGTCTGATTCTATAATCTTTGAAAGAACTCATTTTTTATTTTGTTGGTACTTTCTGTTTCCTCTGTTTTCCAGTTCATTTTCTCACTTCTTGAGTTGAAAAGTTTGTCCAAATAGTCTTAAACTTTGTTTTTTCTAATAAATATACTTCAAGGCTACACATGTCCCTCCAAATTCCACTTTAGTAATAGCCCACATGCTTTGCTATGTGTTCAGTGATAAATATTTATAATTTATGTTATAATGCCTTTTGCTATTGAAGTCTACTCTCATGAAATCTATATAATAGTGTTTCTCTGATATTTTACAATCTTTTTATATGTCATAATTCACCTATTTTCATAGATTTTTGCACATATGTGAAAAGAATATTCTCTATTTGTGGGGCTCAGCTCAGAGTTCTACATGATTTCTACATAAGCTTTTGCTAATTCTGTTGCCTGGTCTTTTATTTCATTTATGTTCTCAAAAGTCTTTTGCTTTTCTTATCCATCTATTTCAGGAGGCCAATGATAGATATATAAAGAATTTTCTTCCTATAAATCTATGTGTATGTGTGTGATCACACAGTTGTCCCAATCCTGACAGGTTCCAAGTATGTAAATCACATGTGAAGCTGGAGTTTTCTCCTGATTCCCATAGCTGTCTGGAGTGATGAATCCAAAATTATCAGGAAGACAACAACCTTGTGCGTGCAGAGTCGAATGAATTCAAAGTGAATAGACCAGATGACAGGCGTCTGATTCTCCCAGGATGGACAGGCACTGTCAACAGGTGATTGGTTTCGTCCAAAGAACCAGCGGTCGATGAGCCAGGTGCAGGATCCAGAGCCACCCATGAGCAAAGCAAGCTGTTCCATAGCATCTTTCTATAGGAAGAAGCACTGAGAGTTGAGGGAGCACATTGTTTCATCTTATCCCATTTTGGAAGCTTACAGCTGGTTGGCTACTACTATGTTGTGTTAAGTCAGGTCAGCGGGGTTACTGGCTATAAACAGCGAAACTACATCGACACAAAATCTTACCTATCACAGAGCGTGAAGGCAAAGCTGATGCTTTTCTTTGTGGCAATTGGCTTTGGGCTAATGTGGAGTCGTGTCTCCTTCTTCCTTGTGTAGTTAGAGGTGGTCCCTCGAGGCTCCTATCCCAGTTCTTCAGTATTTTGCATCATCAGTTAGCCACTTGCTTTCTTAATATTATTCTTTTCCTAGAGCTTATTTTGCATAGTATTAGCATAGCTGTATCAGTTTTCTCTTGATCACTACTACTTTGTGTGTGTGTGTGTGTGTGTCTTTTTCCATACACTTACATGTCATTGTATTAGATGTGTCTATTGTAAAGGGCATACGTGTGTAGCGGAACTTTCTAACTAATTTGAAAATTTGTCCTTAAATTGGTGCATCTAGTTTGTTTACATGTATTATAGTTGCTATTTCATTTGGGTTATTGCTAATATTTGTGGTGTGTGCATGTATCTATGTGTGTTTCTTTTTGTGGCGGTCATGTGTTTATGTTAATTTCATGATTGAGATGTAGGGGTGGAGTCTAGCCTGTTCATCTGGAGATAGTCATTGAGTAGCCAGTGAAGCCTCTATGTGGGCATGGCTTTCTCCTGAGACTTCTGGGAAATCTCACGATATTTCTCTGGTGGAGATGACTCCCAGTAGTTGGGAGTCAGTCTCAGAGACAACGAATACGGACAAGACAAGATGGCAGCGTCCCAGGAGCTGGAGGAGCCAGAGGAGAAGCCACACAACCTGACCCTGTGGGAACCAGACCTCTGAAGCTGGATAAGCCACATGGAGAGCAATGCCAGTGATGAGTTGCCTTTACCACCACTGGATGCTGTTGATGGACCCTGAGCCCTGGAAGCGAGGAGCCCTGGGGAGACCCCTGCCAGTGCTGAGATTCTGCACCCACTGACCTGTGACTTTGTGAATCAGAAGGAGACTTTATAGACTGATATCAGCCATATGGGCTAATATCGGACTTTCGACTTTTGGCTGGACTGGGTTGGGATGCTTTCTCCATGTTGCATTTTTCTTGTATATAAACCTTTCCTTTATATCCATATGCGTGTCTATGAGTTTGTTTCTCTTTTCTTCTTTCCTGAATTCTAGTGAGTTGGGGTCTTTTAACTCTTCTTTTACCCTACTATTGGTTCATAAATTATAATAGTTATTCTTACATTTTTAACATATATAATTGATTTTTAAAAATCAAGATTTAATGAACACCTCTATCCTTTTCCATGGAAACATAAAGACTATGATATTTAATGCACATGCCATTTATACATCTATATTTTTGTAGTCTAACATTTTAGTGTCACCTTATTTTTAACCCTCCTATTAGTTAGCTATTTGTGTTTTATATGGGAGTTACCATATTTTATCAAATCGCATTTGTCATCGATTGTAAGAAACACCACTATTTTCTGTACTTCTAAGAAAGAATAAGAGGGTGACAGCAGCCAAAAATGGCAGAATAAGGACCTTTGAAAATTCTTTTCTTCATAAAAGCAATGAAAATATTGGCAAAAATTGCTAGAAACAACTTTCTCAGAACTCTGGGAATTAATCCAAGGCCTATAGCAATATGGTGAGTGTCTATTCAAAAATTGGGAGGGGGGATTTAATCTCAGTACATTTTGGGGTATTTTAACATTCACTGAAATTACAGTGAAAATGGTGACCACTAGAAGAGGCAAAAAGTGATTAGAGCTCTTTCAAAGGTCCCATTCCAGCGAACAGCCATCATCTGATTCAGAAGATTGTCTTTGTTAGAAAGTTCACTAGTGTATACGATATCCCTCCCCCTCCCAAGATATAAGTAAAAACTAAATGGAGCAATTGTTGAACATCATAACTGTCTACAAAAAAATTTTTTAACTCAAAATCACTGCCGTCAAGTCAATTCCGATCGTATAGGCAGGTAGAATTGCCCCTGTGGGTTTCTGAGACTTCAACACTTTAAAGGAAAAGAAAGCCTCAAATTTTTCTCCAAAAGGGACTGGTGGTTTTGAACTGCTTACCTTGCCTTTTGCAGCCCAACACTTATTATATGGCTTGTATTAGTCTGGGTAGACTAGAGAAACAAACTCATAGACACGCATTTGTATATAAGGGAGAGGTTTATACACAAGAGGAATGGAACATTGAGAAAGCATCCCAACCCAGTCCAGTCCACAAGTCTGAAAATAGCCCATATGTTCGATACCAGTCTATAAAGTCTTCTTTCGGTTCACGAGGCACATGCCATGATGTCAAATGCAGGACAATCACCGGCCAGTGGGTAGAAAGTCTCCGGATCCAGTGTCAGTAGAATCCTCTCAGCATGGACAGGGGTCTCTCTGTGGCTCCTCCAGTTTCCAGGGCTCAGGGTCTATCAGCAGGCTGCCGTGTGTCTTGTCAGCAGCAATGTCTCCCAGGAAGAGTTGTCAGTAGACCGTCTCCAAGGACGTGAACCGAGAGAGACAGTGTCTCTGCCTCCAAGAAGGAATGACCACATTTTCCAGAATTCTCAGGGGAAGGCCACGCCCACACAAAGATGCCATTGGCTATCTCCAGATCGACAGGCTAGACTCCACCCCTACACTCTTTTTTTTTTTTAATTTTATTAGGGGCTCTTACAGCTACTACAACATTCAGTACATCATTTGTATCAAGCACATTTGCACACATATTTCCACATACATTTCCCAATATTTTCCACGTGAGCCCTCACCCCTACACTCTTAATCCTCGAATTGACACCAGATGAGGTGACGGTCATACCACTGCTAGGGAAAACAGGAAGTTTACTCAAAAAAGTTCAAAAAGAACCTAACTAATAAGATGTCTACAGGGAGATTGAAAAGCCCTGACATCGTCTAGGGAATCTGGGAGGCCACCCGTGGGTAGGGCTGTGAGCATGTTAGGCAAGAGCTGAGAAGAGCTTAAACTCTCACCTTGGGGCTCTGCACAGGTAACGAGAGAAAAGAAGGTTATAGGGGATGGTCTACTGCTTCGCTGAAAGCTGAAGGCATGTCCCATCATGCCTTTTAAAATCAAAACCGACAACGGCCAAAGCGACAGTTGCTGGGGGACAAATGGCTCCAAACATTTAAAGAAATCTCAACTCGTTAGCTGATGGCTTTTTCTTTCTCTTCCTCAGATTGTATCATCTCAATCGATCTGTTTCCTGACGTGCTGATCATTTTCCCCCCAACTGCTCAAATCTGCTATTGAGATTGAATTTCCCCCTTCAGTAAGTTTATTTTTACACTCCAGATTTTTTCCTCTGGTTCTTTTCACTATTCTAGAAATTGGGACCCACTACCTTCCCCCAAGGTATATTGTTGTGAGGGTTATTTGTTTGTTTAGTGATCTTTCTTTCCCCTAGCAAAGGCTATACGCCTTTATTCTTTGTCATCTATAGCCACTAAAGTATCATATTGGTTAGCTAGCGATCAGCTAACAATTTGAGGTCTGTGGGACTCTGTCATCTGGCTGTTGGTGACCTGCTTTGCTGTTTGCTGCTTGTGGCCGGAGTTGCTCTACAGAGGACTGCTTGTCAGCCCTCAAGACTCCGAGGACTGCCAGTCTACTAGCTGTCTCCCGCAAGTGAGCTGCACTGAGCCATTTGTACTGCTTTATAGATTAGTTAACTGTTTATTTCCTATCTTATAAATCCTTCTATCTATATAAATATATAAAAGAATTACTAGCGTCCTGCTTTTGTTTCTCTAGAGAATCCTGTCTAACACATACAACGATAGATAGGTAGACCAATGAAACAGAATAGAGAACCCAGAAATAGCTCCATATACCTAAAGACAACTGGTTTTTGTTTTGTTCTGTTTTACAAAGGGCCAAAAAAAATTACATGGGGATGATACAGTCTCTTCAACGAATGGTGCTGGCAAAATTGGATATGACTTATTATTAAAATGATCTTTACCTTATTTTATTTCTTATTAAAAGGTCATTTTATCAGGGGGTCTTACAGCTCTTCTATGGCTTCCTATTTGTAGAAGAATGAAATAGGATCTGTGTTAGGGCAGTTTGACGAGAGAAACAAATCCAGAGACACTCGCTTATGTGTAAGAGAGGACCTTCTATCAAGAAGGAATTACACATCAAGCACACATTCCAGCCTAGTCCAGGTCATGTCCATAAGTCTGATACGAGTGCATAAGTCCTTCTTTAGATACACACAACTGCACGCCACGATTCAGAATGCAGAAAGATCCCAGGCCAGTGGGTCCCATCACAGTGGGAACATCACAGAGCGGGCTCGGGTCTCAGAATGGCTCATTGGCAGGAAGATGAAGGCTAATAAAGAAGAAAGCTGGCCTCTGAGAGCCATTTATCTCAGTTCCCCTCCAATCAAGCTGTGGCCTGACTAAGAGGTTAGACTCTGCCCATAGGTTCCTACGGGAGTCATGTTAGCACAAAAAGCCTAACTATCACTGGGCCCACACCTCCCTTCACATACAGGAACAAACTCAAGAGGAGTTCAAAATCTAAATGAAAATCCTAGCTCTATAAAGATTATTAATGAAAAAACTTGGAGAAATTTAAGCACCCTGACACATGCCCTAAACACACTATCAACTACACGGAAAAACACACCAAGCAGAAGATAAAATAGCAGACTGGGAATTCCTGAAAATAAGACACTTGTGTGTAGTAAGAGGCTATATCAAAAGAGTAAAAAAGAAAACCCACAAAGTGGTAAAGGAAAAATTGTCTATAGTACATCGGATAAGGGACTAATCCGGACAATCTATAGAATACTGCAATAACTCAACAAGAAAAAGATGGATAGGGTTGAGCCCCGGTGGCATAATAGTTATGCGCGGGACTGTGGCCCAGCGCGGGACTGGGTTGGAGGTTCAAATCCAGCAGCAAGGTTGGGCCTCCTACTCCCACCACCGGAGAGCAGTGATGCCCCCCCCAAAAAAAAAAGATGGATAATCTTATTAAAAATGGGCAAAGGACATGAACAGACATTTCAAAGAATACTGGTGACCCAAAACCAAACATATGAAGAGCATCCATTAAACTATGACAAACTGACTTGGTAGCTTATTGTCATTATGTCCCATTGAGTGGGTTCTGATACAGTCGACCATAGTGCAACACTGCTTAGTTCTGCCCCATCCTCTCATTGTTCTTACATTGGAACCTGTATCAGAGTGGGTTCTCTAGAGAAATAAAACCAGAACACTAGTAATTCTCTTTATATATTTATATAGAAAGAAGAGTATATAAGATAAGAAAGAAACATTTAACTATCTATAAAGCAGTACTAATTGCTCGGTGCAATTCACTTGCGTGAGATAACTAGAAGACTGGCAGTCCTTCAAGTCTTGAGGGCCGCTGAGTAGTCCTCTGTAGAGCAATCCAGGCTATCTGGTCACAGGCAGCAAACAGCAGAGCAGGTCACCAACAGTCAGCCAGATGACAGAGTCCAACAGTCCCCAGCTCAAGAGATGTATATCCCAGGAACATGGCGAAGTAGGGCTTGAAGGAAACTCAACTCACAGCTCCACAGTCCATGATTAGGTGTCCCATGGGTAGTGTTGCTTGGAAGTGGAGGCACAGGATGAACAAAGCAGCTGTCTGGTCTGAAGATCAGAAAGCAAGAGCGAGAGAGGGCAAGACTTGCTGAGCCCTTCCTATCTCTGCCCTTCAATTTATCCCGTGTATTCAGTGGTTGTGTCATCACAACAGACCCACCAATCTTGTGTGGCCATATTGGCATCACAAACCTGCCCATCACAATCCACCCCCTGCCAACATGGCCCTGTACCCAATTCTTTACCCATATAAAATTTCCAGACATCGATGAAATCAAACTTATTCTTTTTTTTGGGGGGAGGGGCATCACGGCTCTCCGGTGGTGGGAGTAGGAGGCCCAGTTCCACTGCTGGAATTGAACCTCTGTCCCAGTGGGCTGCAGTTCCATGCACAACCACTACGCCACCGGGGCTCAGCCCCAAACTTATTCTTAACAGCAAACATCTATCATACATATAAATGAGAGCACACTGAGTCTAATGGTAGCTGATATATCATACATTAGCAACGAAAAGATTCAATAAGCTCATAAACAGAAAATACATGAACAATCACAAACCTCACTTCTGCAATTGATCACGTGGTCATAATTGGTAGGTAGAACTACCTTCCTCTACTATCCATTCTGTATTACCTTTGCCCTCAGCAATCACTTCAGCTGGTTGTGGTTTTTTGCCTGGTGGGATGACCCAGCCCTTCATTCCTGAGGGGTCTGGGTCATTAGATGTCCTGTCATGATGGGGTTGCTGTAATTTACCATTTACTTTTATCACAGGGCATGGTAGCACTAAGAGTTGGCCTATGGGATCTCCTGGATTCCAGACATATTCTTTTTTACCCTCTTATGGAATACCAGTCCAATTTCTTCTTGATAATCTGGGTCAATCACACCACTCAGTACAGTAACACCCTGCCTGGTCTGTTGATCCAAGGGCATGAGAAGCCCAAAGTGACCAGGGGGCATTCTCAGCTGCCAGTTCAGTGGAATCTGTACTGTGTTTCCAGGGGGGAGAGTTCCTTCCTTCGGGACTACGAAGGGACCTCCAGTCCCGAAGAACATAGGGTTGCTGGACCAGGAAGCAAAAATGCTACAAGTGGGTCAGTAGGAGTAATGGTGCCACTCCAGCTTCCACCCCTTGGTTCCTGGACCCATGAATCCTGCCTATTGGAGACACAGCATATATATTGGCTGCTGGTTTAAAGCATATACAGCTTCCTGGAGAACACTGCCCCTTCCTTGCAAGTGGTTGCCACGTAGTTTGCATCGCAGTTGTGTTTTCAGGAGCCCATTCCATCGTTCTATCAAGCCAGCTGCTTCAGGATGATGAGGAACATGATATGACCAGTGGATTTCATGGGCATGGGCCGATTGCCACACTGAATTTGCTGTAAAGTGATTTCAGTGTAAAGTGATTGATCTGAAGCAATGCTATGTGGGATGCCATGCTGGTGGATGAGGCATTCTGTAAGTCCACCAATGGTGGTTTGGGCAGAAGTATTACACACAGGGAAGGGAAATCCATATCAAGAATAGGTGTCTATTCCCGTCAGAACACAACGCTGCCCCCTCCGTGGTCCTATATAATCAACTTGCCACCAAGTTTCCGATTGATCTCCCCGAGGAATGGTTCTGTACCTTGCACTTAACGTTGGTTTCTGCTGCTGGCAAATAGGGCACTCAGCAGTGACAGTGGCCAAGTCAGCCTTGGTGAGTGGAAGTCCATGTTGCTGTGCCCATGTATAACCTCCATCTCTGCCACTTTGTTCATGTGCCCACTGGGCAGTAACAGGAGTGGCAGAGGAAAGAGGAGGGCCAGACTCCACAGTGCCTGTCATCTTATCCACTTGATTGTTAAAGTTCTCTTCAGAAGTAACCCTTTGGTGAGCATTCACATGAGACACGATTACCTTTACTTTTTCGGCCCATTCAGAGAGATCCATCCACATACCTCTTCCCCACACCTCCTTGTCACCAATCTTCCAATCATGTTCCTTCCAAGTCCGACCATGCAACCAAGCCATTAGCCACAGCCCATGAATAAGTATACAGCCTCACATCTGGCCACTTTTCCTTGCAAGTGAACTGAATGGCCAGGTGCACTGCTTGAAGTTCTGCCCATAGGGAGGATTTTCCTTCACCACTATCCTTCAGGAAGATCCCAGAAAGGGGCTGTAGTGCTGCTGTTGTCCACTTACAAGTGGCACCTGCATATCGTGCAGAGCTATCTGTGAACCAAGCATGACTTTTCCGTTCTTCAGTTAAATTATCATAAGGAACTCCCCAGGAGGCCATAGGTGCAGATTCAGAAAGAGAAGGTAATGTGACTGGAGTAGGGACTGTGGGCATTTGGGCCACTTCTTCATGCAGCTTACTTGTACCTTCTGGTCCTGCTCTGGCCCAGTCTCGTATGTACCACTTCCATTTAACAATGGAGTGTTGCTGCGCATGTCCAACTGTATGACTCTGTGGGTCAGACAATACCCAGTTCATGATGGGTAGTTCAGGCCTCATGGTGACTTGGTGGCCCAAGGTGAGGCGTTCGGTCTCCACCAAAGCCCAGTAACAGGCCAACAGCTGTTTTTCAAAGGGGGAGTAGTTGTCTGCAGAAGATGGCAGGACTTTACTCCAAAATCCTAATGGTCTACACTGTGATTCGCCAATAGGGGTCTGCCAAAGACTCCACACTGCGTCTTTATCAACAACTGACACTTCTAGCACTATTGGGTCAGTTAGATCATATGGTCCCAGTGGCAAAGCAGCTTGCACGGCAGCCTGAACCTGTTGCAGAACCTTTTCTTGTTCCAGGCCCCACTCAAAATTGGAGGCCTTTCATGTCACCTGATAAATAGGTCGAAGTGGAACACCCAAGTGAGGGCTAAGTTGCCTCCAAAATCCGAAAAGGCCCACAAGGCGTTGTGCCTCCTCTTTCGTTCTTGGGGGAGCCAGATGCAATAACTTGTCCTTCAGTTTAATGGGAATATCCCGACATGCTCCACACCACTGGACCCCTAGAAATTTTAGCGAGGTGGAGGGTGCTTGAATCTTTGTTGGGTTAATTTCCCAACCTCTTGCACGCAGATGCTGTACTAATGAATTTAAAGTCTTTGATACATCCTCCTTAGTGGGTCCAATCAGCATAATGTCATCAATATAATGGACTAGTGTGACATTTTGTGGAATAGACAGGCGATCAAGTTCCCTTCGAACTAAATTATGGCACAGGGCATTAGAGTTGATGTACTCCTGGGGGAGAGTTGTGAAAGTGTACTGTTGCCCCTGCCAGCTGAAGGCAAACTGCTTTTGGTGATCCTTTGAGATTGGTATCGAGAAGAAGGCATTGGCCAGATCAATAGCTGCATACCAAGTACCAGGAGAAGTATTCATTTGCTCAAGCAATGAGACCACATCTGGAACTGCAGCTGCAATTGCAGTCACCACCTGGTTAAGCTTACGATAATCCACTGTCATTCCCCAGGATCCATCTGTCTTCTTTACAGGCCAAATGGGTGAGTTAAATGGAGATGTGGTAGGAATCACCACCCCTGCATCTTTCAAGTCTTTGATGGTGGCATTGATCTCTGTAATCCCTCCAGGAAAGTGGTATTGCTTTTGGTTTACTATTTTCCTAGACAATGGCAATTCTAATGGTTTCCATTTGGCCTTTCCCACTATGATAGCCCTTATTCCACATTTCAGGGATCCAATATGGGGGTTCTGCCAGTTACTAAGTATGTCTATTCCAATGATAAATTCTGAAACTGGGGAAATAACCACAGGATGGGTTCGGAGATCTACTGGACCCAGAGTGAGGCATATCTGAGCTAAAACTCCATTAATAACTTGATCTCCATAAACCCCCACTCAGACTGGCAGCCTTCGAAACACTTTAGGTCCCCTGGAATTAGTATCACTTCAGAGCCTGTGTCCAGTAATCCCCCAAAAGTTTGATTATTTCCTTTCCCCCAATGAACAGTCACTTTTGAGAAAGGCTGCAGGTCCCCTTGGGGAAGGCTAGAGGAAAGACTAACAGTATAAACTTTTGGTGATGTAGCAGGGTCCTTCTTCCAAGGGAACCGGCCTTCTGCTCATTCAAGTGGCTGTGGGTCTGTAAACTGGCTCAGGTCTGGGAATTGGTTGAGTGATCGTGACTGCCCATCCCGCTGTTCACCTGATCCATCATTCTTCTGCCTGTATAGGTCACGTAAATATTTAGTAGGTTTCCCATTATTTTACTCCTAGGGACACCATGAATAAGTAGCCAATGCCATAATTCCACACGAGACAGGCTGCTTTGATTACTACTAAAGCCTTGTTGTCTATTATGACCACGTCCACCCTATCTCTGTTGATTCACTGCTGACACTTGCCCATTGTCAACACGGAGTCCAATCAGCCCCATTTTGGGCAAATGTTGGAGTTCACTTAAGGCAGTTCCCATAGTGAATCCTGGTGCACACAACATAGCTATTATAGGAGTCTTCAAAGATGCTGGGGCCCACCTCACAAATTTATTCCTTATGGTTGTAGTGAAGAATATGGCCTCAGAACACCCCCTTTTGGGGTCTATGGGAGTATCCTGATAGATCCATTCCACCATAATTTCCCTCAGCTTTTGGATGCCTTCTTCTACAGTGTACCAAGGTAAGTCAGGCACCTCAAATTGGTCCAGTCTAGGCCATCTGGTAGCCCATGCCTCAGTGAACCAGCCAAATAAGGAGTTGGATCCTCTCTTAGCCGCTCTCGCTGAGACATTGAAAGAAGAGTCTGTGCTTAGCGGTCCCATATCCAGAAACTCAGACTGATCTAACATTACATTTCTTGCACCAGCATCCCACACCCTCAGTAACCATTCCCAGGGATACTCCCCAGGCTTCTGCTTGTAAGTATTTGAAAACTTGAGCAGTTCTTTGTGACTATAGCGTACTTCTTCCTGAGTAATCACCTTGGCCTCACCCTTAGGGGTTTTCCTTGCCTTAATTTTAGTTACAGGCCTAGCAGAAACTATCAATGGTGAGGGTGTTTCCCGGGTGTTCTCAGCACCATCTTATAAGGCAATGGTAGATATGTAGCCCCACCTGGCATTTCACCTTGAGTAGATGGTTGATCTGCTCAGGTGCAAGTTGCTTTGTTGATTGTAGAAAGTTATCTTCAGCTGGGAGGGGTGGATCTATTGACTGGGCTAGTTCAATTGCTTCTAATGGTGGCATAATATCCTCCTTTTCTGGATCATCAGCCCATATATTCCCATCCCATGTTTCAGGGTCCCAATTTTTTCCTATCAATGTCCTCACTTTGGCTTCAGACACTGCTCTAGATCTGTCATTCAGCTGACGTTGTAATTCAGCCACTCGAATAATGAGGCTTTGAACCTGGTTCTCAGCAATATCAGCTCTTTTACTACAGGCAAGAAGGCTCTCCTTTGTAGCACAGACAGAACCCTTCATATCTGTGAGTCAGCACTTAAGGTGTGCTTCTGAGGCCCTGAGGCAATCCCTCTCCTTAATCACATAGTCCATTGTAAGGAGGACCAGCCAACCACCTTCCCTATACTTGGCGTCTTGACAAAACTGCTGGAAAATATCAAGCATACAATCTCCCAGAGCCTCTCCTGTAACCCCATGCATCGGTGCTCCTATTTTAGTTATCAGCTTTGCTATTTCACACCATGGACTAGTAGGCGTGGCAGAATTACCCATGACTTTAGGTCTAGAATTAGCATCATCAGTGCTTTTAAGACTAATCAGATTGGAGAACCAATCAAAGAAACCCATATTTATGATTTTATTTCTCTAGAAGCACTCCTGGTACCACTTGTGTCAGAGAGGTTTCTCTAGAGAAATAAAACCAGAACACTAGTAATTCTCTTTATATATTTATATAGAAAGAAGCGTATATAAGATAAGAAAGAAACAGTTAAGTAATCTATAAAGCAGTACAAATTGCTCGGTGCAACTCACTTGCGTGAGGCAGCTAGAAGACTGGCAGTCCTTCAAGTCTTGAGGGCCGCTGAGTAGTCTTCTGTAGAGCAATCCAGGCTATCTGGTCACAGGCAGCAAACAGCAAAGCAGGTCGCCAACAGTCAGCCAGATGACAGAGTTCAACAGTCCCCAGCTCAAGAGATGCATATCCCAGCAGCGTGGCGAAGTAGGGCTTGAAGTATCCTCAACTCACAGCCGCACAGTCCACGATTAGGTGTCCCACGGGTAGTGTTGCTTGGAGATCGAGGCATAGGACGAACAAAGCAACTGTCTGGTCCGAAGGTCTGAAAGCAAGAGTGGGAGAGGGCGGGACTCGCTGAGCCCTTCCTATCTCTGCCCTTCAATTTATCCCATGAATTCATTGGTTGTGCCATCACAACAGACTCACCAATCTTGTGTGGCCATGTTGGCACCACAAACCTGCCCATCACAGAGCCCACTGTGGCAGCCACTGTGTGAGTCCATTTCAAGGGCTGTCTCTTTTTTCACTGCCTTTCTACATCACCAAGTGTGTTAGCCTGATTAGACTAGAGAAACAAATTCATAGACATGTATTTGTGTGTAAGAAAGAGATTTACATACAAGAGCAACTGTACATAAAGAAAACATCCCTGCCCAGTCCAGTCCAAGGTCCTAAGTCTGATATTAGCCGATATGTCTGATACCAGCCTATATGTCCTCTTCAGACTCACGAAGCACATGCAGCGACACCAGGACAATCACAGGCCAGTGGGTGCAGAATCTTGTGTATCCAGTGATGGTAGAAGCATCTCAGGGCTGGCAGCGGTCTCGAGTGGCTTTTCTGACTTCTGACTTTTGAGGTCTGGTTCCATCGGGGTGAGCCCATGTGGCGTTCCCTCCGGGATGTCTCACAGGGAGTCAGCCTTGCGTCTTGTCAGTAGAGCACCTCCAAGGGACTGGGGAGTGAGTGTCTCACCTCCAAGGGGGAAATACAGCGGATTTCCCAGGATTCTCAGGAGAAAGCCATGCTCCCACAGAGATCATGTTGGCTGTCTTCAGATTAACAGGCTAGATTCCAACCCTATACTCCCAATGCTCAAATTGACACCAGACCACATTAGGTTGTCCGTTTTGCAGGGACTGGTCTCTCTGCTAACACCGTTCGGTGTCCTCTCGTCAGCGCCAACTCACAGCGATTCTATGGTGCTGCATCAAACTCGCTGCTGTCACGTTTGAGCCCATTTTGCAGCCGCTGTGTCCATCCTGATACCGCGTCGCTCCTACTCATGTGTCCAACATATGTGAGAAAAATTCTTGCCATCCTTGCTTCTAAGGAATACCCCTCTTGTACTTCTTTCCAAAACAGATTTGCATGTTCTTTTTGGAGTGAGAGGCACTTTGAATATTCTTCGCCAGCACCATAACTTGGTAGCGTCTACAGAGGAAAGCTCCCAAATCTTTCACAGATCTTTGGCAAACCCTTTTCCCCTCCTAGAAGATACTTCATTCATTTTGCAGTGCTCTGTTCTTCTAGATCAGTCATTCACTCCCTTTAACATCCTATGATGTAAATGCTGAGGTGCAACATAAACCATCATACATACTCTTTTATGGTAAGTAGTAGGGGAATATAAGAAATCAAAGGGGGGCTGAGCTCTGGTGACGTAGTGGTTGTGTGCGGGACTGCGGCCCACAGGACTGAGGTTCAAATCCAGCAGCAGCTCTCTCGGAGCAAGGCTGGGCTTCCTACTCCCACCAGGGCAGTGATGCCACAAAAGCAAACAAAACAAAGAAATCAAAGGAAAGAGTCAGAATTAATGTCAAAGCATGAAAGAAATATTCTAAATTAATGCAGTCTTCATGTCTGTAATTAGTCACTTGACTACAATTGGCATTGACACTTCCTACTTTCATTATTTCACATTCTCCTTACTCTCAGCACACACCTCACTGGTTATGCTTTTGAACCAAGTGGGATGAGCCAAATCTTCATTCTGAAGGTAAGTATTAAAGGGTCTGTATTGGGATGTTATAGTTCTTCATTAACTTTTATTGGGAATGTTACAGCTCTCCATTCACTTTTATGACAGGGCATGGGAGTATTAAAGGGTGCCCCCCCCAACGACTGTATTCCAAATATACTCTTCCCTGCCCTTAACATAGAAGCCCAAATTCCCTTGATAATCAAGAACAATCAACCCAGCCACTGTAGTGGCATGTTCCCTCCCTGGCATGAGGAGCTATTATGTGATAATATGACCATGTGCTACCATAATTTCAGCAGTTAGCTTACTGGAGCCAATGCTATGCCTACCAGTGGAAATATTTCTCCCTTTGGAACCAAGACCTCTAAACTTAAAGTGTCAGGAACAGGAAACAAAAAGTTTGCTAGCGAATCATTGAGGCAATACTTAGCTAACTCCCTCTCATTTCCACCTTTTGATTCAGGACTTTTAATCATATTTATGAAAGAAATAGTTACACTGATTAGTAGTGTATACTACATTCTGGAAGGTTTTACTTCAGCCCTACAAGGAATTGTCACCAAATTGGCATCATAACTGAGTCTTCAAAGGCCATTTTATTATCTCACTAGGCCAGCTGCTACAGGTAAGATCACAGCCATGAGGCTAATACCACATTAGTACATTTGTTGTAAAATGAACGCTCTTATCAGGAGCAGTGCTGAGTGGAATGCTATGATAGTGGATTAGACAGTGAATGGAGATTTTACAAGAAGGCTTGCTAGTAGGGAAGACAAGTTTATATTCAAAGTAACTGGGTATTCCAGTGATTAGTGCTCCCACTTTCATGTTGGAAATGATCCACTATAAGAAACTTAGCACCACATCTTTTACATCTGATAATTAAGATCTTCATCTGCTATGCTTCTTTTGTCTGTTTGTTTGTCAATGATATTTTATCATGTTTTTAGGGAAAGTTTACACAGCAAATGAGTGAACAATATACATTGGTCAGTGACATCAGTTACAGTTTTTACATTTTGTCAATATTCTTTTTTTTTTTATTTATTTGTGGGCATCACTGCTCCCCAGTGGTGGGAGTAGGAGGCCCAGCCCCACTGCTGGAATTGAACCTCCGTCCCAGTGGGCCGCAGTCCCGCGCACAACCACTACGCCACCGGGGCTCAGCCCTATATTCTTTTTAATTGTATCCTGAATGCTGTTTCCATTGCTCTAGTTTCCCTGTCCCCTTATCTTTCATCTTTGCTCTAGATTAAAGGTTGACCTTATGGTCTCATAGAGATGAAACCTTGTGTGTTTGTGTGTTTAGTAGAGACTGTACTTGCAGACAATATGGTTTCTTTTGTGAGCCTCTAAAAGGTGATCTTAGGAGATTGTTTAACGTTAAAGAGTATTTCGTGATGATATCTTCAAAGAATCTTCTGGTCTCAACTGATCCAGTAAGTTTGATTATTTTAAGAATTTGAATTTTATTGTACATTTATCTCCAGTTTACCGAGGACCTTCTTTCTGCTAAGCTTGGTCTTTGATGAACATTTACATGCACCACAAACATACATTAGAGATGCTATAATGAATTTAGTTAGTGTTGTAATTCTTCCATCCATAGCCACTAAGCATCTTTGGGCCTGTTTTTCCGAAATCTCAACCTTAAGGCTGCAAGAGATAGGGATTTTCTTTCAAGGAAGGCATCAACACCTTTTATATCTTTACCTATTTCTTGATCTGGAAGTTTACAGACCTGGACTCGTCAGCATTTGCTGGTGAAGATCAGGACTGCAGCCTTCAGTATGAATTACAACTCAGTGTCAGGAAAACAAAAGTCCTCACAATCAGACCAAGCGCTAACCTGATAAATGGAGAACAGCTCAGAGTTGTCAAGGATCCATAGTTGTCTTGCTTGGATCCACAGTCAATTCTCACAGAAGCAGCAGCTATGAGCCGGTCCTCCTGAAGCCAATCCCACTACCAAGACCATATCAGTGAGAGTTCATTCAAAGAAGCAATACCACTGTGAGTATTAAGGGATGTGCATGTATTAAAAACATTAGACATGATATCCAAAGAAGGACTGGTGATGGTGAAGGCCAGAAAAGGGAGTTGAATCAAAGGCAAAGTCATTAGGCAGTGCCCTGAGTACTGGCGTGGGTGGAATCTAAGAACCTAAGTAGATCCAATCACTGAGGTGGGACCACAAAGAGGGGAGCACAGCTTATAAGGATGTCTTTGGGCCTTATTGCCTCTGGGTGGCTCTCTGCTCTGTGAGCCTGCTGCCAAACTATCATGCTGGACCTAGAGCTGGTCCTGATGAACAAGAAGAAGAACCAATTGCAGCACAGGGAAACAGGCCAAGGTGGGCTCCACCGGACACCTTGGCATCTCTTCATCGCTTATTCGACCTCAAATAGAAGAATTATAATTGATATGCTTCAACTTGCGTAATCCTGTTCCTTGTTGGGTCAGTACTACAGTCTTAGAAATTCACAGGAGCATTCAATCCCATCCTACAGCGTCATTACAAATTCAAGGTATTCCGTTCACAGGAGAAAGTGGATACAAAAAGAGAAAGTGTCCATAGAAAGAGATAACACTCCATTCATTCAGTCTTGCCAGAATGATGGCAGAAAACAAAAAGAACATGGATCCTTCTTAGGCTTTGGAATAAAGACAGGATCAGCCCTCATGGAGTTAGTAAAGTTTATTTTAATCAGAAGGGTTAGTACTTAAAGGAAGAGGATGTGAGAAAAGAAATGGAGAATGGAGGGCCAGCGACAAATAACTGCTAAATTAGCAGGCTTAGCCATCACCAACAGTATGACATATGCAACAACAACAACAACAACAAAATGACAGTTTGAAAAACAAAAGGGAAGAATATCCTTCCTTTTCTCAAGCAAGAAAAACTCCAAGCATTGACTTTCAATATTGAAGGATTCTATAGGCAAAATACTGAATAATGCGAGAAGCATCCAAAGAAGATAGAAAGAATACACAGAGTCACTGTACCAAAAATAAATGGCCAATGTTCCACCATTTCAGGAGATAATCATCAAGAACCCGTGACATTAAAGGAAGAAGTTCAAGCTGCTCTGAAGGCATCGGAGAAAGGCTAAGCTCCAGAAAGTGATGAACTACCCATGGAAATGTTATAACAAATGGAGGTAGCCCTGGAGAAACTAAGAAATTTGGAAGCCAGCTATTTATTTGGCCAACTAACTGGAAGAGATCCATATTCATTCCCATTCTAAAGAAAAATACCCCCCCCCCCACAGTGTGGGGAAATTACCAACAAGATCCTCCTATCACATTCAAGCAACATTCTGCTGAAGAGCATTTGTGAACGGGTGCAGTGGTACGATCGGGAACTGCTAGAAACTCAAGGTGGAGTCCGAGAAGCCTTGGCATGAGGACCACCATTGCTGACATCACATAGATCTCGGCTGAAAGCGGAGGATCCCAGCGCGTTGTTTACCTGTGTTCCACCGACTATGCAAAGGCATTCACTTGTGTGGGTCATAAGACATTATGAAAAGCCTTGCAAAGAATGAGAATTTCAGAACACTTCATTGTGCCCCTGGGGAAGCAGTCGCTCGAGGACTTCCCGGAAGAGGGTGACTGAGTAACACGTACCCGAGGGACTCCACAGAGATCAGCGCAGGAGAGGCACTAAGAGGGAAATTCCACACTGTCGGGTCACAGGAGGAGCATCATAAACATCAGCAGGCACAGACCCATGAGGTTCTGAGGAGGAGCTGGGGGCTTTGGGCTTCCCACAGTGGAGGCCAGCTAGGGTTTAACCTGAGCCCCACAACTGTTTGGGCCAGAGCCGGGAGCCTTTGGAGCCAGCCCTGGGGCTTTATCTCAACACTGCCACAGCTTACTGCTGCCTCGGGGCGGGGTCGAAACCCCTCCATTCCACAGTCAGCGAGCAGGGTCCAGCTATATCGTTTGCCTCTCCTCTCTTCCCCCCACAGTCTCAGCAGGCACAGATATTTTTCCTTTCTCTCTTCCCTTTTCTCTCACGCGGCCACTGCTGACCTCCAGGCCACTTCCCTTAGCCCAGGGCTTTTGTGCCTGCTCTCCACGCAGCTGAGGGAACCCCACCCTATGCAGCATACCACAAGACAAGGGAAAAACCCACCCACCTTCCTGCCGGAGGAATTCCCACCCTCGTGACTGGGGGAGCGCCAACCCATCCTCTGTGGTCCCACACGACACAGAGAACTTCCTCCGGCCTGCTCACGTCGTGCCTCACCTGGCTGAAGGCAGCTCGGCAAACACTCTCCAGCACTCCACACTGCTGCGAAAACCTCTGCCCAAGCGCCCAGGGCGATTTCACCCCCCATTCATGATGCGCCGCACCAAGCGGGCACACCGACCTGCCTTCGGTGGCATTCCTGGTGCAGCAGGCACCCCGCTCCCACCCCACCTTCTCTGGCGCGCCTCAAGCTTCCGTGGGACACACCATTACAGCCTCTTGTGAGATCAGTGCAGTCCCCTTGTGGGTCCACAACTATCCAACCAGTGTACCAAGAGAGGACCACCCAACTTGCCCTCCAGATAACAGAATACTGGTGGACTAGAAAGAGTGAAGCCACATCAGGCTAAAGCAGCACATCGCTGCATGGGAAGAACTGGAGGAAATTATGCTAAGCAAAGTAGGCCAAGCACAAAAGGACAAGTGCAACATGAGTCTGCCGAGGTACGCTTGAAAAAGCTACTGTATACATACATTCATTACTAAGGTGAGTCCAGGAAGTAAGGCAGAGGCCAGACTAAATCCAGGGATACATATGGTAGCCTACTGAAAAGGAGAGGGAAAAAAGAAGAAAGAAGACATGGGTAGCCGGGGAACAGGGCACTAACCCATGCAAGGGGATCTCCACAGGGAAATAGGGACCACACTAGCCTGTGTGATTATGAGGTGTTGCTGGAATCAGGTATCAGGCATCTAAGAGCAAAAAATCGTATCATTGTGAATGAGGGGGAGTGCGGAGTGGAGACCCCAAGCCCACCTGTAAGCAATTGGATGTCCCCTTACAGAAGGATCACAAGGATGAGACAAGTCAGTCAGGGTGCAGTACAGCACTCATGAAACACACCTTTCTCTAGTTCTTTAATGCTTCCTCTCCCCTTCCACCCTCCACTATTATGATCCTAATGCAACCTTACAACTCCGGCTAGAACAGAGCTTGTACATGGGTACAGAGAAAAGCTGGAAACACAGGGAATTCAGGACAGATAAACCCCTCAGGAACAATCATGATAACATCAATACCAGGAGGGCAAGGGGAAGGTGGAAGGAGAAAGGGAGAACAGATCACTACGATCTACATATAACCCCCCTCCCTGGGGGACGAACAACAGAAAAGTGGGTGAAGGAAGACATTGGTCAGTGTAAGACATGAAAAAATTTTTTATAAATTATCAAGGGTTTGTGGGGGAAGGAAGGGAAAAATGAAGAGCTGATATCACGGGCTCAAGTCGTAAGAAAATGTTTTGAAAATGATGATGGCAACAAATGTAGGAAAGTGCTTGACACCATGGATGGATGGATGGAGTATGACAAACGTTGTACAAACTCCCAATAAAATGATCTAAAAGGAGGAGGAAGAAGAGACTAAGAAAGAGGAGGAGGAGGAGGAGGAGAATTGTATATAAAAATTGGAGAAAGAATTATTATAACCTGCAACATGCAGATGGCACAACCTACCTTGAAGAATATGAAGAAGGCTTAAATCACTTGCTGATGATGATCAAGGGTTGCAATCATAATCAAATGCAAAGAAAATCAAAATCCTCTCCAAATGGACTAGTAGGTAACACCAGGATAGAGAAAAGATTACATTGGTCAAGGATCTCATCCAGTTTATATCTAGAATCAGTGCTCATGGGAACAGCAGTTAAAAAATCAAAGTGGTTAGGGTTAGGGTTGGGGGGGGCAAGGAAAAATGTTTAAAAAAAGAGATTAAAGTACAGATTGCATCTGGGTACATGTGTTTCACAAGATTTCTTCTAAGTGTTGAAGTGTCAGTCACTTTGAAAACTAAGACATGCCTAACACAAGCCATCGTGTTCTTCAGTCACCTTATCTGCCTTATAAGCATGTGAAAGTTGGACAGTGAATAAGTAAAATGGATGGGAAATCTATGCGTCTAAATTATAGTGCTGGCAAACAATATTGAAAGTACCATGTTGTGACAGTCATCTAATCTGGTGTCAATTCGAGGATTAAGAGTGCAGGGGTGGGGTCTAGCCTGTCAATCTGGAGATAGCCAATGAGACCTCTGTGTGGGCATAGCCTTCTCGTGAGAATTCTGGGAAATGTGGTAATTCTTGGAGGTGGAGGTACTATTTCTCTCGGTTCACTTCCTTGGAGACACTCCACTAACAAGACGCAAGGTTCACTCCCTGCGAGACATTACAGCTAACGAGACACATGGCAGCATGCTGTTAGACCCTGAGCCCTGGAAACTGGAGGAGCTATGGGGAGACCCCTGCCAGTGCTGAGATGCTTCTACCGCCATTGGATATACAGGACTCTGCAACCACTGGCCCATGATTGTCCTGGAGTCATTGCACATGTGTCATGAATCTGAAGAGGACTTATAAATTGGTGTTGGACATATGGGCTCATATCGGACTTATGACCTTGGACTGGACTGGGCTGGCATGCTTTCTTATTGTTCAATTGCTCTTGTCTGTAACCCTCTTTCTTATTCACACATGCGTGTTTATGAATTTGTTTCTCTAGTCTACACACATGGGCTGCCCCCAAAGTCAACAGACCCTTCTTGGAGGAAGATTGGATAGTGAGACTTCATCTCATGTAGTTTGTGTGTGGAGAGCTGCATCCCTAGAAGAGGACATCTTGCTTGGTCAAGGAGAAGAGCAGTCAGAATCAAGTCAGAACCTCAATGAGATGGGTTGACATAGTGGCTGCTACAGTGGACTCAACCTCGCAGCATTTGTGAAGAAGCTGCAGACCCGGGGGCGGGGGGGTGTCTTTGTTCTTCTATTGGGCATGGGAGTCCTGTGAACTGGAACCAACCAGATGGCACATTGCAACAACAATTACGTACAAACAAAAATAATCACAAAAGTTAAACTTGATTTTTTTTTTTAATGCAGGTAATGTTCGGTTCAGGTCACTATTTTCCTAGGTCTACAGAATGCTTGAAATTGCTAAAAGTCATCTCTTTGTTTCACCAGAATAAAAGCGTTAAGAGGAGGAGGAGAAGAAGAAGAAAAAGAAGAAGAAGCACTCTGATAAAATCAGAGGATAAGACATGATTTAAAATCAGGAAAGGTTCCGCGGGGTCGTGACCTTTCACCATTCTTATTCAGTCTGTACACTGGGCAGATACTAGGAGAAATTGGCCGACCTGAAGCAGAATCGGGCCTCAGGCTCGGCTCATTAACAATCTGTAGTATGCAAGCGGCACACCTTGGCTTGCGGACAGCTGAGAGCACCTGCAGCACTCGCTGATGACATCAGAGATGACTGTCTTTCAAGAGGGGTCACAGCTCAACAGAAAGAAACAAAACCCCCTCACCACCGGCCACCTGCGATGCTCCTAAGTTCATTCACAAAAGATTCCCCAGGGTCAGCGGTCATGTCAAGAGGCGGACAGACGCCGGAGGACAGAGAAAGAGGTGAAGACTAAGATGGAATGGGAGCAGGGAGCGGGTATCAGAGAGAACAAGGCTTCAAGCCTGTTCATTGCATTGCAAACTCTGTGGAACGCTCGCAAGCCTACCTTCGGGATAAATGGCCTCTGTAGCTACACCTTTACCAAGATCCCCAGGCGAGTCTGAAAGACCCCCAAGTACCCTACAGATACACCAGGATCACCCTGGGATCTCCTTCAGAGGACCACGTTGCCCCGCTGTATCCTGAGTATACTCAATATGCCATAGATTCTTTTACAACGTAGACCCGATTCATCATACCTGGGGTGGAAGGCAAGTTCCCAGCATTGGGTCACACCAAGCAAGTCGTCTTCTGCTTCCAAAGCCCCAAGAGAAATGTTCCCAGGGGCCTCCTTTCCCCCTTCAGAGGGTCCTGTCCCCCTTCTGCCCTCTTGTCCTTCTCTCTCTCCTTCTTCCTGCTGAGAGCAAGGAGAGGCCGGGACAGCCTGGGGCTCAGTGGTTAGCCGTTATATATTACTGGTCACATATTTTACACTCGGTAACATGAAAAAAAAAAGGCATAAAATTGCAATTATATGTCTGAACTGTTGCTATTTTGGAAATTAAAGCAGCCTACATTTTCCTCCGTGCAACTGACTGCGGGCTGAGGAGCAGTGATCCGCGCCACTTTAACCGACTTCTTTCCCATAAAACCCCGTCGTTAATGGGTCCCAGGGGACCTCTGAAAATAACAAGATCTGTAATAAAGAAATTAATAACATGCAGAGCAGGCCACAGCTAAAAAGCTTTTTAGAATATGTTAACGGTTCTGTTCTGAATGAGGAACACTTGCACCCGAATACTTCCCATGTTTGATTTCTGTTGGTGCCAGGAGTGGAAGGAAGGGGGCACGGAGGGGGAGCGCTTCTGGGCGGCCAGTGACAAGCAGAGAGGTCCTCCCCAGGGCGTCCTGCCTTGGTGTCACTAGAGCAGAGCCCCAGGAGCCCTCAAACTTTCTCTGCTCTTCCTACAGGCTCAGGAACGTCTCCTCCCATCATTTCTCATACAGGCCCCTCCCCCTGGTCTTGTACTGCTGTGTGTGCTGCTTTCCCGTGAAGATGCTCCCATCTGTCTTCTTTTTCCTCTCCCTCTCTCCCATCTCTCCTTCCCTCTTATCCTCATTTCTCTCTCTCTCTCTCTCTCTCTCTCTCCTTTCCTTTTATCCTCATTTCTCTCTCTTTCTCTCTGAGTCTCTCTCTCTCCTTCCCTCTTATCCTCATTTCTCACTTTTTACACCTCTCTCTGTTCTGAGCTGTGATGTCACTTTCCCTCTCTCTGTGACAACCTTTGTATTTCTGCGGCTCTCTCTCTTCATTGACGTTCTCTGTCTCCCTCTGTCTTGCTGTTCTCTCTATGTGTGGCTCACTCTCCGCTCCTCAATTTGTCTCCATTTAGGCTTCTCTGTGACTGTCACCATGCCCTGTCCACCGTGCCCTGTCCACATGTGCATTTATAATGCCTTTGCCAATGCTGCTGCAAAGATGTGTGTGTATGTGTATGTGTGTGCGCGCTCATGTGGACGCACATCTTTCTGTAGATGACTTTTCTGCCATGCCTTCCTTCCTGGCCCTCCCCACTGCTCTGTTTCCATCTCCCCCGGAATTCTCCGCGGCTCTCCCCACGTTCCTTTCAGCCCTGCACAAGCTCACTCCAAGTCTGTGGACACTCGATGGCCCATTTCTTTCTTTTTTGGGGGGGTGGGGGGGTGGGGGTGGGGGTGGTCTTGGGAGCTACCAAGAACTGCTCCTGATAGCCACCACTGAATTTGAACTGCCGCACTCAACCACTTACGCCACCGAGGCTCGGCCCCTCTACACGTGTTTTCTAAGATTCTAAAGCTCTTGCCCGTCGGCTCATTGACAGCAGAGTCGGGATCTTCTTAAACTTGATTTGGAAAGGAAGTGGTCTATAAGAAAACGCAGTACCTAGAAAGAATCGAGTCCCCCTGAGATTCTGTCTGGACTCCATGTCCATGCAGTGGCTAAGACGGCTAGGGGCATGCGCTCAGCGGACAGAGGCAGGGACTGACTTCGTGTCTCGCTCTCCTTTAATGTCCAGGCCAGAAAAACTGGATCCGAGCAAACGATGTTCTGATCCCACATCTTTCCTTGAGCACATCACAAATGCTCTCCGAACTTCAGTTTCTTCATCTGTGGAGTGGAGCTAAGATATTACCGGTCAGATGGTGGGAGGGGAATAAATAAAAAAGATATTACTGGTCATTTAGAGTTGAGGTTAGGACTGATTGTAAAAATGCATATAGGGCTGAGCCCTGGTGGCGTAGTGGTTGTGCGCGGGACTGCGGCCCACTGGGATGGAGGTTCGATTCCAGCTCCACGGAGCAAAGGCTGGGCCTCCTACTCCCACCACCTGAAGGCAGTGATGTCCCTCCCCCAAAAAAATGCATAGAAAGGTGAGCACACTTCAGATATAGGGTAAATGCTCACTAAATGGTAACTATTGACATTACTTCTGCTGTTGGGATTTTCTCGTTTTCATTCAGGTCATGTCAAACCCATGGTCACAGCTGATGCTGCCTCAGACAGAGCAGAATTGCCCTCACCTGGTTTCTCTCTCTCTCTCTCTTTCTCGTTCTCTCTTCTTTTCTCTCTTTCTTTCTTCCTCCCTCCCTTTCTTAGTTTCTGTTGTTCTTCTTTCACCTTTTAAAAGTTGGCTGTTGGGCTGAGCCCCGGTGGCGTAGTGGTTGTGCGCAGGACTGCGGCCCACTGGAATGGAGGTTCAATTCCAGCAGTGGGGCTGGGCCTCCTACTCCCACCGCCGGAGAGCAGTGATGCCCACAAAAAATAAATAAATAAATAAATAAATAAAAGTTGGCTGTTTTCTGTTCTTTTAGAAGAATTTGATTGGGGGCTCTTACAGGTCTTGTAACACATCAATTGTATCGAGTATATTTGTACTTATGTTGCCACCATCATTTCCAACACATTTTCCCCTCCCTCCCCCTGTCCGCACACCTTGTGAATTCTTGATAAATGATATAGTTATTGCTATTTCGTATCTTACATTGTCGTTGTCTTCCTTCACTCACATTTCTGCTGTTCATCCCTTTTGGAATGGGGCTATATAGCCAACCTTATCCCCACTGGGGTTCTGAGGTTAGCTGTGATCTTGGCTTAGGCAGACTGCCACATGTTTCTCCCAAGAGTCAGAGGGTGAGTTCCAAAGGCTGACCTTACCGTTAGCAAACAGATGCTTAACCACTGCACTGCCAGGACTCCTCCCACTTACTACTGCCTCCCCCTTGGCCCTGAGGACAATTTTTCTTTCCCCACCATCTGTTTGTTCTAAGCCCAGCACCCACCAAGACCCAAACTGATGCTTCTTGGGTTTCCCTGGGCCACTCAGATGTCATCCCAGATGTCATGGCAGCATCAATGAGACTGGTAGGACATGGGTCATGGGGCCAATAGATTTGAGTCTCAGAAAGCAGTGAGCTCTGCCCTGACCACAGAGACAGGCATGGGACCCATGCCTAGCCAGTTATCATCTCCCACCCCCCTGGCAACCATGACTGACACAAGAGGGTATCAACTATCCAACCTTGGTCCATTGAAATCCTTTCTTGATACTGGCATGTGTCATCCCAGGAGACAAAAGTTTATCTGGGGCACTAAACTGGGGCAGCCAGTAGCCGTGTTTTCCATCATGTAGATAGGCTGCTTGAATGATGAATGAATGAGGCCACCATGCAAAAATCCCCTTGTGAGAATTTTCGTCTCCCTGACAGACACAACTCTCCCCTGACATCCAGAAGCAGGGAAAAAGGACTCGCACAGCAATATCCACTGGGGCACTACTCACAATGGCCCAAAGAGGGCAGCCACCAGACCCATCCACACGTGAACAGATAAGCGACATGTGGCACCATTTACTCAGTCATAAAGAGAAGTGTCATCCTGATGCTCGGCACGACAGGGGTGACTCTTGAAACGTGAGCGGAACAGAAGTCCACCACGAAAGGACAGATACGTATGACTCTACGTGGGTGCAATGTGCCCAGCAATAGCAAAGGTAAACCGACCGAGGTTATTGGTGGTTCCAGGGCAGGCGGGAGGGATGAAAGGAGGAGACTATGGAGAGTCGCTGCTCAGGAGACAGTGGGCTTTTGCTAAGAATGATGGGAAAAGTTGGAGACAAATGGTGGTGAAGATTGTACGAAATGATGAAAACGATGGCTGTCATGAAATTACACCTATGGAGAACGTCGAAATGGCAAATGCTTTGCTGCATACATAAAGCAAGAAGAGGGGATAAGGAAAGGCACTGTCCACCACGGAGGAGGGAGGGCAGCGTGCCCCTCCAAGGACCGTTGGGTCTTTGGCTTGGAGCTGGACACCACAGTCTTTCAAACCCTTGATCACGGGAAGCTAGAAAAACCACCGTTTAAAATTCCATGCATCGTTTTTTTTTCTCTCTTGAGGTCAGACTTGAATTCACCTGGAAAGTAAACTGCTTCTCAGGCTTATGAGGAATATTTTAATGAGACCCAGGGATATGCCAGATAAGCAAACATTCCCCTGAGAGGAAGGGGAGGCTAAGCCTCTTCCTAAGAGTATAAGGTTCCATCTTCGCTGTGGGTAAGTGCCACGGTGCACGGTGTTTGGGTTTGCCTTTTTATAAATCCTCATTGGACATAGGTGCAGGTGGTGCTTAGTACTGAGCTAAGCATTAGGCTGCTGAGCACAAGGTTGGGGGTTCAAACCCATCAGGCGCTTGTGGGGAGAAAGATGAGACTGTGAATTTGTCTATGCTTGTAAAACATGAGTTTTACATGTTTTTTTACACTATAGGGTCTCAATGAGTAGGTTACAGGTGGGTGCCCATAATCTGGGTACAGAGGTGACAACTCCGTCAATCACTTGTCCTCCTGGAGGCACAGAAGCTGGGAGCACCGGGCAACCTCTTTGAGGGACTTCTGAGGAGACTCCCCCCAAAGAAACCACAACACATTACTCCCCTCCTTGGCTGTAAGCCTCCCCTAGCCTCCACACTGGTGCTAGGAGAAGAGGGAGGTGCGTTAGAGGTTACTTCTGGGTTGGCTTCCCCTCCCACGTCCGGTCCGTGTAATGTTTAAGAGGCCCGTTGTCGCATAGCTGAGCAAAGTCCGCTGCTAACTCCACATCTGTCATTACAAAGCAGGCTCCCACACCAAGTGGCGTACTTCATGAATTGCCAGGAATTGAAAGCGTTTTATCTGCATCCCTCTGAGAGTCTTTGGGGTCCTTTCTCCTCCCCCTGCTTTTGTTTATGAAAGTTCTTCATGGGCCCAGCAAGAAAGGGCTCAGCCACGAGCTGGAAGGTAAGTGGTTCGAACCCAGCAGCTGCACCAGAAGAGGAAAGACCTGGGGATCTTCTCACATCCAGTGTAGCCTAGAAAACCCAAAGGGGGAGTTGTGCTAAGTCTTCAGCAAACGACAGCTGCCTTTCACAGGTGACATGCCTTGAGAATCAATGGCGTCATTTCTGCCTGCTTACTTCCTGGTCTCCATTGACCATGCCATGGTCGATGGCAACATTGGCACCAAGTATTCCCTCGACACTACCCAGGCCTGTCACCTTTTTCAAGTTGCTTCACAGCTCCTCCCATCGAGAGACGGAGTCTGGAAGCTGGATTGGCTTTATGACTTACTGTGGCCAACAGAAAACAAAGGGTCTCATAGATTTCACTCTCCTTCTTGGGACGCATGCCACTACCATGAGTATAAGCTGGTGCTAGCAAAAAAAAAAAAAATAGGGCTGAGCCCCAGTGGCGTAGTGGTTGTGCGCGGGACTGCAGCCCACTGGGACGGAGGTTCAATTCCAGCAGTGGGGCTGGGCCTCCTACTCCCACCACCGGAGAGCAGTGATGCCCAAAAAAAAAAAACAAAAAAAAACCAAGCTGGTGCTAGCATGCTGGAGGGTGGAGAAGCCACACAGATTGGGGCTGCTTGTCTCAGCTAAGTCATCTTCGTCATCCCCAGAGAACTTGATAGCTGACTTGGACACATGCGTGCTGCCAGTCTACAGCAGGAGACCCACCCCGCTGAGCCCAAACCAACCTTGGCCCACAGAATGGTGAGCCAAAACAAAACTGCTGTTGCTTGAAACCATTAATTCAGGGGTAATTTGTTACTCACGAAAAGATAACTGATCAGCATTTCTTCCTCATAATTCCCCTCCCTCTTCCCTTCTATTAACTGTTTATTGCTTTGTCTTCTATATATTTGAAATCCATACTTGTAAAAAATGGCTACCTTTCTTTTTTTAGTGCACTTAAGTTTTTTTTTTTTGGGGGGGGGCATCACTGCCTTCAGGTGGTGGGAATAGGAGGCCCAGCCTTTTTTCCCTGGAGCTGGAATCGAACCTCCATCCTAGTGGGCTGCAGTCCCGCGCACAACCACTATGCCACCGGGGCTCAGCCTGCACTTAAGTTTTTGACACCATTATTAAATATATGTGTTTATGATCGCTGAAGACAAAATGGGTACTTAAGAAAATGTGGTGAAGAACGCTGATGATGCCAGGCTATTAAAAGATATAACATTTGGTCTTAAAGACCATCTAGCTGGGAAGCAACAAAGCTCCCATGGAAGAAGCACACCAGCTGTGTGGTCAGGAGGAGTCGATGGGATCAGGTATCAGGCATCAAAGATCCAGAACAAAAAATATTATTAGTGTGAATGAGAGGGTGTGTGGAAGGGAGACCCAAAGCTCATCTGTAGAAAATTGGACGCCCCCTAACAGAAGGGTCATAAGGAAGAGATATGCCAGTCAGGATGCAGTATAGCACTGATGAGACGTACAACTTTCCTCTAGTTCTTTAATGCTCGGCCCCCCACTATCATGACCCCCATTTGACCTTTCAAATACAGCTAGATCAGAGCATCTATAATGGTACAGATCAGAGCTGAAAACACAGGCAATCTAGAACAGATAAGCCCCTCCAGACCAACCACGAGAGCAATGAAACCAGGAAGGTAAAGAGAAAGTAGGGGGAGAAAAGGGGACCAATCACAATGATCTACACATAACCTCCTCCCAGGGGGACGGACAACAGAAGAGGGGTGAAGGAAGACATCAGTCAGTGTGAGAAATGAAAAAAATAATAATTTATAAATTATCAAGAGTTCATGAGGGAGGGAGGGTGGGAGGGTGGCGAGGGAGAGGGGGAAATGAGGAGCTGACAGCAAGGGCTCAAGTAGAAAGCACATGTTTTTAAATGATGATGGCAGCACATGTACCAGACACAATGGATGGATGGATTCTGCTAAGAGCTGTATGAGCCCCCAATAAAATGATTTATAAAAATGAATAAATAAATGTGTTTAATATAATGTCTGAAGTGAATTAGAATCTACATTATCGACTTAAAATTCTTTAAACATCTCTTCTGATTCTTTCTCTCTCTCTCTCCTCACACACACACACACACACACACACTCACTCACTTTCGGGGTTTGAGTTATAGCTCCTGCTTATTTAAAATACATGTTCACTGTGACGGGTTGTTCAGAGTCTCCCACGCAGTTTGCTGTCTCACAGCTGTCCCCTATAGTCTGTTACTCCCTTCTGGCTTCTTCCTCTGCTTTTGCTGGAAGTCACCTGCCTCCATACCTTGACCACCAGATGCTCCGAGGGATGAAAATGTCTCATCCTGGCACTCAGATCAGTGTGTTAGACGCCTGCTCTCCCAGAAGGAATGCCCTTCCCACTTGGACAACTGCTTTCTTGACTTTTTGGTCAAATCAAGTCACCTTCTTCTTGATCTAACTCAAGTCAGCCTTTCCTGACTTCTCTCACCACCCCCACCCACATGGTAGAAGCCCATTGCCAGCTCCCCCCGGATCCCAAAGGGAACTCAACAGAGTCCCTCCACGAACTTACGTGTCAGTGTCCATGGCTGCACTGGCCGCTCCTTGAGGGCAGAGCTTAGGCTTGATACTCCTGGAGGCGGCCAGTTCCCATTCATCCCGGTATACAGGGCAGGCAAGGGAGCCTCCCCGGGAAGGGACGGGCCTGGCTGGGAGCACCAAGCAGGGGAAGGGGGAGGTGGGTGGAGGGCGTGTCAGCTGATCTAGTTCAGGAATCTCGGGGGTGGTGGTTCACTCTCTCTTAGGGAATGCCCATGTTGGGGGGCTGCCCCAGGGTGATGCACCAGCTGCACCCTGAGTGTCTCACTGGTCTCCACCTACCCTGGACCTGCTACCAGGGTCTTCTCCATCTTGGCTGGTGGACAGCCTTGACCGAACAAAATCAGGCTCCCCGGCCTATAGTGGAGCCACCCCCTGGATCCCTAACACCTTTCTGGCCTCTCTCTTGTCCCAGCCCTGCCTTATAATAGTAAAGACCATGACAGCAACAGCTGGCACTGGCGAAGCCATCAGGACGTGCCAGACCCCGAGCTGGTGACTTTGCAGGCATTCAGTCCTGCCATCCACCTGGCACTCGTGGGAGATGGGAGCCACATCTCCTGGTGGCACAGAGAGGCGGGGTACCAGACCAAGCTGGCACCGAGAGGCATGTCCAGCCTGATCTGCAGCCTGTCTGTCCTGACAGCTTCCCCCGAGGAGTCCGTCCTACCCCGGAGCCTTTGTCTCGCTGGACCAGGCACCAAGGAAACCCTTCTCGTGCGGCGTTTGTCCACATGCCTGTCAGGGTGTCGCTGGTTGCGGTCCCTGCTTTACAGGTGAAGAAGCCGAGCCTTTGGGAAGCCAGGTGGCTTGGCCAGGGCTGCCCAGGGCGGCAGCAGAAGAACCAGGGAGGCATCTTCCTCCTGCCCCCTCCTCTCCCCTCCCCCCCACGCCCCAGGATGCCTCTGGTGAGACCTCCACTCACCCTCACTTCATCAGGTATTTATGGACTTGCCCGTAAAAGGACAAGCCATCCCGATAAGATAGAAACATTTTATGGGGCAACAAAAATATAGATAAAATTTTATAGTGCAAATCAGGAGGAGGAAAGTATTAAGTTGCACAAACACCTTTAAATTTTAAACAGCCCCCATTGAGGGTCCCTGGAGCCACACGTAAATAGTGGATCAGAAAAGGGATAAATTCTGCTGGTCCCCTGTGTGACAGTAGGAGAGACCTGATCGACAAACAGACAGGAGAGGGGCGGGCGCGGGCAGGCGGGCGCCCTGTGCAGGGGCGGGCCCTGGCAGGCCGCAGTGCAGGCAGAGAAGCTTGTCTTTATTGTACTTATAAAATATACATGGCCCTTTATTGAATTGCCTGCTGTCGAAATCTGCAAGAACGTTATTGCCTTTTACTGTCCTGGAGAGAGGCAGGGCAGCAACATCTGTGTAATTTCATAAGATGCAGGAGCCATAAATCTGATTGTGCCGGATATAAGATCGATCGTAAAAAATCATGCATTGAACAGAGATTGGGGAAGCGGCGGGGGCAAGAGCAGCCTCAGGGGCGCTGCTCCCCCAGCCTGCACACGAGGGGGGCTCCGGCCAGAGGCTTTGAAGGAGCAGGACTTTATCTGTGGGGTCACGCCCTCTCTGGGGTCCTGGGCTTCCCTTCCACGGGCCTGTGGCAGACCAGCCTGAAAGACGACATCAAGGGGCTAGAGGAGCACCCAGATTCCTTGAAGTCGCAGGAGATTGGCCTCTATACACACTCCCTCATTCTTGGACGCCTGCAACCTTGGGAATGCAAAGGTGCTTGCAAGACCCGCAAATACCTGCCCGTCACTCCCACCTCTTCCCTGGAACCCTCTCCCACAATGCCTCAACGGACCAACTGTTCTCTCCTAGCAGAAGCTTGTTAATTATAATAAGAAGCGCCAGTATTTTGTATATGCTCACATACTGATGTATGACCCCGGTCACTCTGTGTACACACACACACACACACACACACACACACACCGCCTTTCTCGTGTCCCTCCAAATTCGATATCAGTGAGAAATGACATGAACATTCTGAGAGAGCCACATAGCAGTGAAGTGACTGGACAAGCAGGATTAGGGCTGTGGCCTAAAGGACGGGCCCAGAGGCCTTTTCCTCATGTGTCTTCCCAGCAGAACTCGCCCCTTCTATACCCTCAGTCTGCCCCTATCCCATCCCCACGCCCACACCTGCTGCTGCAGGATCAGCGCTGGCTGGCACACCTGTGCCACCAACCTGGGAGTCAGCTCTCTCCCCGCTGGTGAGTCTAGGGGTTGAGAGAGCCAAGAAGAGACTGTGTGCTCTGTCCCCGGCCCCGGCCCACAGCTCCCCTCCTGGGCAGAGGCTGTGGGGCTGCAGAGAGAGGCCGGGGATGGTAGTGGTACACCAGCTGCAGGCTCATGGTGGAGACGCGTCCACAGGCATGGACGGTGTCTCCGTTCTTGGCCTCTCCCCTGAGATGAAATCCCCAGAAACTCAACATGATGTCAAAAAGACGGGAAAGGTTTGCCCGGGACCTCCCTGCTCTGGAGGGCCCAGAAATAACCTGTTCTTTCTGATGGGTCAGAGGAAGCCACAAAGGCAGAGGCAGGCAAACCATGTCTCACGAGATGTAGGCTGGTCCCAAGGAGCTGTGTCCCAATGGCATTGTGGGAGACCGGTCACCTACTGCTGCATGAGACATGTCCCTAACACGTAGAGGCTTGAAGAAGATTCTGGACAGTCCAGTTTCGGTTGTGGCAGAGCAGGGGCCTCTGCTCAGCTGTCTCAGACTACGGTCATCTCCACGCTTATTGGAAGCATCTAGTTCCTCAGGGCTGGAGACTCCCTCCGTGCCTTGGTGCGTGGCCTGGCAGCTTGCTTCATCGGCGTGTACGTGCTGAGAAGGCAATAGAGAGAGGGGGGAGACCAGCAAGACTAAAATCACAGTCTTTTGTAAACTAATAAGAGGGATGTACCTCAGCCCTTTTGCCGCCCACATCATCCTCTCTGTGCATTCGATTCAAGTCCCGAGGGGCAGTCCACCCTCCCTGGACAAGAGCAGGGAAACCAGGAAGGTCGGGAGGCGGGGTGGGGCAGGGGGGCGCGTTCAGGAAGGGAGATGTCAGAAGCTACCCACCCCGAGCACTCAGCCTAGAAGCTCCTCTTCCCCAGCCACCACCAGGCCCCAGAGGATGGCCGAGGTTTGGGGTTCCAAGCAGAGCCCTGTGAAAAGGCAAGCACAAGAGGCCGCCCTGGTGAGCATCGCCCGAGGCTACTATGACCCAGATCAGAAAGAGGACCTTCCAACGGAAGCACTGGAGCTACCCCGGGGGGTGAGCACGGCAGTCGGATAGTTGTGGGTGAACTGATCCCCCTCTTGGCCACCTCACTACCCTTCCCGACTTCCACCGATTGGCCCAGGGGGTGGGGCTCTTCTTTCCAGGCTCATGATCCCGGTGGGACATCTGCTGGGTGGCTGGGGGGCGGGGGGGTTGGCGGGGAGGGTAAGAGGTAACAAGTATCACTCACTTCCTTCTCTGGAGCTGCGGCAGTCATCTGGGACAGCAAGATGACAGCATGAGAGGAGAAAGTCCTATGTTCGAGGCATTTAAGTAGAAGTGACAGAAAGGGGGACAGCATGCACCCGAGGTCAAAGTTCAGAAGGTTAGGGACGCAGGAAGAATGGCCTGGCAGCACGGGAGGAAGGAGGCCGGGCGATGGTCCAATGGAGGAGTTGAAGCAAGGAGACTGAGTTGCTGAATGTGAAGTTGTTGGTCTGTTCTAGAAACCTTCGTAATAAACCCAAGAACCAGCCTCCCTGTGGATGCCCAGCGGCCGGGAAGCAGGGCAGAACTACTACTGCCCCTGTTGGGGGCCAAGGCTGAGAGAGCCTCCTGGAGCGACTAAGGGTTTTGAAGGGCGGACCTCGCTGTGGTCAGCTGAGCACCTGACCACTGTGGCCCCAAGGTTTAGAAAGTTTAAAGTCATAAAGCGACAGAGAGAATTCTGAAGACACCACTGAACTCTAAGAGGCCGAGTCGATGGTCAATGGTTCTTTTGTGACCTACATCCCCTTTCGAGCTGTTAGAGCTAACCGCTGGGAAGGGGATGGGTGGGAAATGAGGCTTGGAAAACTCGCCTCTCCCTCCACAACGGGACGCAGCGCACCGGCGTACAGATGCGAGCGGATAGAGCATGATGGAAGAGTTTTACAAAGGCGCGCCATCCAATTTGGCAGGATGCGTAGGGAGATGATCGTTCTTATGGACTGTTGGTGGAAGAATAAATTGGTTCAGCCTTTTTAGAGAGTAATTTAGCTGTATCTATTACGCTATAAAATGCATAAAACCGCTCATCTAGAAACCTCACTTCTATAAATCCTTGCCGCCGAAAAATAAACACGCATGTGTAACATGATCCGCGTAACATGACAATGCCGCGCTATTTGTCAGAGCGGCAATTGGAAGCAGCCTTCCTTTCCGCCAGCAGGCTCACAGTTAACGTGCGTAAAGGACAGTGCTGAACCGGGGCATGAGCCTGCTGAGCCCTTAAAACTGAGATGTGGTGGGTGAGGGGAGACGCTGGACTGTGGGAGGCAGGGGGAAATCAGAATAACTCATAAATTGGGTTGAGCCCCGGTGGCTTAAGTGGTTGAGTGCGGGGCTGCGGCCCGCGGGCTTAGCGGTTCAAATCCAGCGGCGGCTCTCAGGAGCAGCACTGGGTAGCGCCCACGACCACCAGAGGCAGTGATGCGCCCTCCCCCCCAAAAAAGAAAAAAACCTCATAAATTATCAAGGCTTGGGGAGGGACGGTGCAGTATAGCATCCATGAAACATGCAACTTTCCTCTAGTTCTTTAATGCTTCCTCCCCCGTTCCCCCACTATCATGATGCCAATTCTACCTTACAGATGCGGCGAGACCAGAGCATGTACACAGGTACAGGTCAGAGCTGGAAACAAAGGGAATTCAGGGCAGATAAACTCCTCAGGACCAACAATGAGAGTTGTGATACCAGGAGGGGAAGGGGAAGGTGGGGGGAGAAAGGGAAACCCGATCACAAGGATCTACATATAACCCTCTCCGTGGAGGATGGACAACAGGAAAGTGGGTGAAGGGAGACATCGGACAGTGTTAGACATGAAAAAATAATAATTGATAAATTATCAAGGGTCTGTGAGGTTGGGGAGGGGAGAGAGGAAAAAATGAGGAGCTGATACCAAGGACTCAAGTAGAAAGAAAATGTCTTGAGAATGATGATGGCAACAAACGTACAGATGTGCTTGACACGATGGATATGTGTATGGATTGTGATAAGAGTTGTATGAGCCCCCAATAAAATAGGTTATTAAAAAGAACAGGATATTAAAAAATTGATGTGTGCCACACATGTAAACTACAGACCACATTTCCAAGATTGAATGTTTAAAAATGTAAATGATCACATTAAGAATGTTACTTTTTTGCATGGATTAAATAAACATACCACCTAAATTAATTCTACTTTCATTTAAAATGTTTCAACTGTAAGAGTCCCCAATAAAATGATTTTTTAAAAAAATACTCATTTGGAAAGAGACTCATAATATATTATTGAATTAAGAAGGAATCTTTATAAGTGGAATGCTAATATAATTCCATTTTTGGAAAAGGAAAAAAGTGAATGGTGTTTGGACAAAATTACTAAAAGACGCACTAAATCATTACCAGCAGGTACCTTAGGAATCACATTGGAGAATCTCTTTGTATTTCTTACATTTCTCTTGCTTTATTTCATTATGCTTCTTCTTTACTTGAAGTGCTCTTTAATAGGAAAGAAAGAGTAGTAACAGCAGCCCATTAACAGCCACCCACTTTAATCATTCCACCTTGTCCTGGGAAACGGGCTCCATAAATGCTGAAGGGCATCTGGGGTACAGAGGAATGACAGAGGTGAGCAGGAGGTCTTGGAGGACAGGGACTCGAATGAGATGGCCATCCAGGGTCAGGATTCCACCTGGCAGCATCCTGGCCACACCTGTCCAACACACCACGTTCCCGCCTCACTTCCAGTTCTTCGAATAGCCTCCCTGGCCTCTGGGTACCGGTGGCCGGAAGCCACTCCTGCTTCCTCTCGAGACGTCCTGGGTAATAAGTGGATTCTGTCTTAATCTGGGCTACCTTTACAAGTGAGTTTGCTGGGTCTGCTCCCTGGTAAAGCTGCCTGTAGTTAGAAGCCACAGGAATGGTGGCAGGGAAGACTCATTTTCAAGTCCCTGAAACCCCCTTAGGAGGAGAGGGGCATGTCGGTGTCCAAGGTCTTCACTGTCTGGAGCCCCCCAAGCTGCATGGGGAAGCAGGAACCCTAATGGGCACCAGAGGGTCTGGCTTCTATCTGCTTTCACCCCTCACACAGCCACGTGTCCTGATCAAATCTCTCCACATGCAGGTGCCTCCGTCCCACCAGCTATCATACGAGCCTGTCTCATATGTTCCTGTGAGTAACAAATGAATTAATATATGTAAGACTTTTGGGAAAGTGCTTGGTACACCATAAGCAGCCCACAAAAAAGATAATTTTCAAATAGAACGGATCACTGACAAGGGGATGAACAACATGCTATCAGTAGACATCTCATTTATCATGGCTATGAACTGAATTGTGTTCCTTACAAAGAAATGTGGGCATCCTAACCCCTCTCTCTGTAAACATGCCCCTGTTTGGAAATCAAGGGCTCTTTTTTATGTAAATGAAATCATTTACAGAGTAGGGTGTGCACTAAAGCTCATCCCTTCTGAGTGCTGTCTTATAAACAGACACACACAAAGGGGGCAGATGTCAGAGAGGGTTATCTTCAAGCAAAGGGAAGCAGAGGAGTGCTGGCAGGCATCGGAGACTCAGAGAGAGCCCCAGAGGTGAAGGCTACGTGGCCAAGACCTTGATTTGGACTTTGACCCTCCAGAACGAAGAGAAAGTACATTTCTGCCCTTCAAAGTCACCCACTCTTGATGGCTTTGTTGTCTTTGTTACAGCAGCACTAGATAACTGTGAGACAAAAAATATCATTTGACACGTTCTGTGAGGAGAGGCACCCTGGTGGCATAATGGTTATGTGTGGGGCTGCCAATCACAAGGTTGGCAGTTCGAAACTGCCACTAGCTCCATGGTGGAAAAATGAGGCTTTTAACTCACTGGGGCAGCCCTACCCTGTCTAGCAGGGTCACTGCACAACTAGATGGCACTGGGTTTGGTTCCGTGGTCATTGGATCCAGAAAGGACTGGCAGGCTAGAATTCTATACCTCATCAAATTAGCGTTCTCACAAGAGAGCCAAAGACAACTTCAGACATGTACCACAAAGATAGTCTTTCTGAAAAAGCTACTCAAATTAGCTCTGGGTGTTCAAAGAAGTATGGTAGGAGGTTGAATGGTGGGTACAAAAGCAACAGAAAGTAGAAAATGTAACACAAGCCATGGAGTGCAACATCAGTTATTAACAACTGTAACATTTTAATGATTCAATTCTCTTATTGAAAGACTCTCAGGTGAGTCAAAAGGAAAATGTGGCACTATCCTTCCTTGAGCCTTGTAACAATTCACACGCTCATATGCTAAAGGCAAGCATGACAGTTCAAGGCCAACCAGAGTGGCCTTGAGAGACAAGCCTGGCTACCTTCTTGCTCCCAACCAACCACTGGTGGTCGTCATGCTTGAATGGAGGGTCTGGTGGCAGATAAACCAGACTCCAGGCCAGGCTCTGCCTGGTGATGCCTCTGTTTCCCCATGGTAAGTAGCTGGTGACATACCTGAGCACTCATTTAATTGGGGGTATCCTCCAGACACCGAATTTCCCTCTCTACACCCCACCCCCCAGCCCCAGCCCAACGCTGTCTGGTGTTGGAGGCAAACCAAGGTTGTGCAAGATTTGTCCCCTCCTTCCAGCTTAGAGATGCAATAATAAAAGCCCACATTTCTCACTCTCTTTCTATCTCTCTCTCTCTCTCTCTCTCTCTCTCTCTCTCTCTCTCTCTCTCACACACACACACACACACACACACACACCCCAGTCAGTGAATGGTGACCTCTGACTCTCTCATATCACCTTGACCTATAATCAAATATAGGGCAACTGGTATCCTTGTTTCTACTGCTGAATAAGAAACCAAAATGTTAGCGCTACAACTAATTATTATTTCTTATGACTCTGCAATCAGGAATGCCAACAGGGGGTGGCTGGGGTCATCTGGGGTCACTCACTCAGCTGTATTCTGCTGGTGGCTGGTCTGGGTTGGGAAAAGGCATCATCTAAATGTGTGGGGTCTTAATGTCCTTCCAAATGTTCTCTCTCTCCTTCACCTCAGCCTGAGCTGAGCCTAGCCTGAGCCTCTCAAGAACAGGACAGCTGGGCTTCCCGAACACAAGCAGAAGCGGCCTAGCTCCTGAAAGCTGGATCTTCAGAGAAAGGAAGTAGACTCTACCTCCAGTGGAGTGAAGGAGTGGACTACTCGCTGGGCGGCTCTCGGAAAGATGGACTGCCTTGGGAACCCACGGGGGCTGTTCTAGTCTGTGTCTAGGGTGGGGGTGAGTCAAGATGGACTCCCCAGGCAGTGAGTCTGGTCTGGGGAGCCTGCTGATCAAGGTCACAAGTGCCTACAAGAAAAGGAAGGCTTGAGCTGAGCCCTGGTGGCCTAGTGGTTGTGTGCGGGACTGCGGCCCACAGGGGTTGGCGGTTCAAATCCAGCAGCAGCTCTCCAGGAGCAAGGCTGGGTGGGCTTCCTACTCCCACCAGGGCAGTGATGCGGGGAAAACAAAGAAGAAGAAAAGGAAAGATGGAAAGCATTGCTCTTTGGGAGCCACGGCGGGACCGTGGTGACGTGTTGGTCTGGTGGCTGCAAGGTCAGCAGACGGGTCTTTCTACTCTTGTAAAGACTTGCAGCTGCTTTAGGAGCAGATGCACTCCGTGTGACAGGGCCATGAGTTGACGCCATCCTCTTGACGGCAGCACGTTTCGTTCAGTTGGGGTTTGGGTTGGGTTTCTTCGTTGTCAACATCTTGGCAACTATGGATCCTCATTGTGGTTTAGAAGGGATCTAACTAAAGTCAAGTAATGATGAAAGATGTCAAACAAGACCAGACACCCAGAAGAAAGGGATGTTCGTAGTTTTTTTTAAGGGTAATTCGAGGGAAACAACATGATAGGGCACCAAGGCACGTCTTTTCATTGATGAAATGTAACATCACCCAGCGTGTGCATTTCATTTTGGGAAATGCTCACGTGGATGATTTTACTTAATTCCACAGCAACTTTGTGAGACAAATGCTGTCTTTGCCCCCTTTCATGGAGGAGGAAATTGAGGCTTAGAGAAATTAAGTAATTCATCCACATTTACATATTTGTGAGGGGGGGGCGGAATAAGATTTGAGTTTAGTTAGCCTAATACAAGAGGCTCTGATTTTAATCACTGAGTGGCTGATTAATCATGAATCTGATTTAGCAATATGGGCAAATAAATGGAAACATATATATAAAACAAAAATGGAAATACTAGGGGAATTTTTCACAACCAAAACAAGAGCAGGACATTTAATACTACCTTTCTCAAAATTTAACAGATCTAATATTTTAAAGCCATGTGGATAAGATAAATAACAAAAATTAACAATATTGTTTTCATGTATTTAGATAGAATTGTAACAGGGGATATATTTTCCCCAAAACCACCACAGAATATATAGACAAACCGATCCAGTAATGAGTCCCAAAGAAAAGGTCAATAAATTCCAAACAGTAGAACTACAAGGCAATTTCTACCAATCAATAATAAAAAGAAAAATGACCAAATAGGAAAATGGACAAAGAATAGGAAGAGATATATGGAAAGACCCTTAAACCTCACTAGCAAATATGGAATTAAGATAAAAAAAACCTGACATTGTTTTTCATCCAACAGTTTGAAAACATAAAAAGCTATGAGTAGATGTCACTTATTGGTAAAAGGATATAAAAATTTTTGTTTTGTTTTTTAACAATTCTGATGGGAATATAAATTGATATTCTTTAGAGAATAACTTGAAAGTATCAATTGATAAGTTAAATGTGTGTATCTAGGTCATACATCAATTTAATTTCCAATGTCCACACTGAACTTCTTGTGAGAGCCATGAGAAATTAAACCGATGCAGCTTATCTCTCTCCTTGGTTGCTTTGGCTACATATAAAAAGATTTCCCAATTCCACAAAAAAAAAAAAAAAATGAAGACCATATTAAAAGTTTCACTCAAAGGATCTAAATAGGGCTGAGCCCCGGTGGCATAGTGGTTGTGCACAGGACTGCAGTCCACTGGGTTGGAGGTTCAAATCCAGCAGCAGCTCTGCAGGAGCAAGGCTAGGCCTCCTACTCCCACCACCAGAAGTGATTCCCCACCCCCCCGCCCCCCGCCAAAAAAAGGATCTAAATATAAGAAGGAAAACCATACAACATTTGGAAGACACCACAGGGGCAAATCTTCAGGACTTTGTTTTTAGCAATTAAATTCTTAACTAGCCCTGGTGGCCTCGTGGTCACTCACTGGGTTGCAAAGGGCGAGGTGGGCAGTTCAAAGTCCTTAGCTGCTCAGAGGGAGAGAGACGAGGCTTTCTGCTTCTGTACAGAATTGCAGATGGGAAACAAGGGCGGTTCGACCCTGCTCAAGAAGGCCACTACAAGTCAGGCAACCCCCTGGTACTGCGTTTGTGCAGGGGTTAGGACAATACCCAAAGCATAAGAAACAAGTGGAAAGGGATGCCTGAATCGACCGTCATTCAAATTAGAAACATTGTGAGCCAAAGGGCATGATCAGAAAGTGGAAATGTGATTTACAGAATGGGGGCGGGGAAGTACTTGGAAAGCGTGTATCTGATAAGGGTTCGGTATCTAGAATACCTGAAGGACCCCTCCCACTCAAGGACTCAAAAACAAGGAACTCAGTCATCAAAATTGATGAAGGAGCTAGTTCTCCAATGCAGATATCCACATGATTAGTAAGCGCATGAAAAAATTCAACTTCACCACCGCACATCAAGGGGGCAAGGGGTGGGGGGGATGAGGAGCTGATCCCAGGGGCTCAAGTAGAAAGCCGATGTTTTGAGGATGATGAGGACAACAAGTGGACACGTGTGCTGGACACCATGGATGCATGTATGGATTGTGATAAGAGTTGTATGAGCCCCCAATTTTTTTTTAAAAAGCATTAAAAAATCCTAGCACATCCACTCAAGCTCAGACTTCCCGCCCTGGCCTCAGTTCTGACTCAGAGGGACCCTGGGTCAGAGTGGAGCTGCCTCTGTGGGTTTCTGAGGCTGGACGTCTGTACAGGGGGTAGAAGACTTCCTCGTTCTCCCGCCTGGGGCTAGTGGTTTTGAACCGCCCACCCTGCCATCAGCAGCCCCACCGAACCCACGGCACCCCCAGGGTTCCTTTGAGGGGGGCCATCATTGCAGAACAATGCTTTCTGAGGAAAAACCAAAGGGAGGGGAGTGAGAGGCCTCATCTGTTGCTGATTTGGAATGTAAGATGGGGCAGCCACTGTTTGCTGGTTTCTTCAAAGGTTAAACAGGATAGGACCCATCAGTTTCACTCTTCATTTTATGCCCCACAACACTGAAACCAGTATCACATGGAAGAAGCACAGCAGCCTGAGTGATCACGAGGTGTTGAGGGGATCAACTATCAGGCATCAAAGAACAAAAAAATCATATCACTGTGAAAGAGGGGGAGCAGAGTGGGGACCCAAAGTCCATCTGTGGGCACCTGGACATTCCCTCACAGAAGGCCTGGGGAGGGGAGGAGGCAGTCAGGGTGCAGTGTAGCAACAACGAAACACACAATGTTGCTCTGGTTCTTGAATACACCCCCCCACACACACTATCATGATCACAGTCTGCCTTACACATCCGGCTGGACTGTACAGATAGGAACTGGAAACACAGGGAATCCAGGACAGTTGAACCTCTTCGGACCGGTGGCGAGAGGGGCAATAATGGGAGAGAGGAGGGAGTGGGGTAGAACGGAAGAACTGATTTCATGGATATACATATGGTCTCCTCCCTAGGGGATGGACAGTAGAGAAGTGGGGAAGGAGAGACGTCAGATAATTTAAGAGATGAAAAAATAATTACAAATTATCAGGGGTTCATGGGGGAGGGAGGAGGAGGGAGCAGCGGATCCTAGGGGCTCAAGTGGAGAACAAGTGTTTTGAGAACGATGAGGGAAACATATGGACAGAAGTGCTTGACACAATGGGTGTATGAGTGGATTGTGAGAAGAGTTGTTTGAGTCCCCAATAAAATGATTTTAAAAATTAAAAATGGTATCTCAAACATATTTGTATATCAGTGTTCATTGCAGTATCAGTCATAATCCCTAAAAAGTAAACATAATACAATCGTGACCTAACAGATGACTGAATAAAGAAAATGCGGTATATATTTACAACAGAATATTATTCAGCCATGAAGATAAATGAAATTTTGACAGATATTATGACAGGACGGAACCTTGAGAAAATAGGTTAAATGAAGTATGTTGAACAGAAAAGAACAAATGTTGGATGATTGCACTTAATATCAATAAATAAAATGGGTCAATGCACAAAGGCAAACATCTATTAGTGGGTACCAGGAGCCTGGGGGGTGAGATGAGGAGGTTAGGGAGTGCTAATTTTGTTTGGGGGTGATTTAAAAATTAGATCTGGATAATGGGGATGGTGAATGAATTCATGTCACTGAAATGTGCCCTTAAAATCGCTAAGGTGGCAGTTCTTGTTATACACATTTTATCGTAGTAAAAAATTTCATCAGTAACAAAAATCTATATATTTAAAATCCTCAGATGTATTCAAAATAAATAGCATTTCTATGTAACCAATGTCTTAAAAAGGAAGTCTCGAGGGAAATTTAGAAACTACTTAGAAACGAATGAAAATGAAACGAGAGGGTAAGTAACAAAAGTATTGCTAGTGGGATTTTCAGGTCAGGCATGCACTGGCTGATTTCAAACTGGACTAATTTAAATATGCCTCTGCAACAAGTGCCTGGCTCCCAACAGGTCTCTTGGTGACACATTTGGGCACCTTCAGCAACAGCAGCAAGTGTTCCCATCAAAGCCGAGCTCCTGAGGAGATCTGCTGGGCCCATGAAAGGCAAGGCAGAGGGGTCAGCTCAGAAGGTGCTGGAGATGATTTTGGGGGTGGTCTGGATAGATTTGATTTCAAGGGACACAGAACAATCGTGAGAGCTGGTTATGAAGAAGTTTTAAGAAATCTGAGTACTATATTGGTGAGAACAAAAGGCCAGGTGCGTTATAGCCAAGGAATGTTCACAACCACACCCCTGCTCCTATCCAGGTGGTCCTAGGAAGATTTCATTGAGAAATGGTACCCCATCCACCCGACAGGCCAGATATGACCCCTTCAGACACACCGTATTCCCAGAACTCAGAGAACATGAAAAAGAACATTGTTTGAGTCTGAAGAATGCCCAACCTGCCGTCTTGATGTGGTGTAAATTAGAACCTCCAGAATGCTTCGGGGAAGATGGAGAGCGATGAAAACCACTTCCAGAAGGGGATGGATCCAAAGGAGCTTCGTGTTCTGATACTTTTGTTTGGTAACTTTTCTATAACCGGCAGCTACACATAAAATCAAGTAAAATCAAGAGCAGTGCACCATTGCCAGACTCATTCCTGGAAAACAAGGTTGGTTTCCTTCTAGAGTTTGGGTTTCAGAGTAAGGTGACCTGATGTCCTGCTTTTTAACAATTTGTCCTGCGTCCCGTGGAGTTTTAAAATTAAATAAATATATTACAATATCATTTTTTCATTCTATGAACATTTTTGTTACTCCCTATAGACCAAATTTAAATCAAGAACACACCCACAGGTCAACGGTGTCTCCCTTAAAATCTGGTCACTTTATTTTAGAGTCAAAAGGCCTGGTTTTAAACGGGGCCTCACAAGTTACCAGGAACTGGCAGGCCCACCTGAGTGAGTGATAGAATCTCTCCATTCTTGTTTTCCAGTTTGTCAAATGAGAACAATCCAAGCTACTTCACAGGGATCGGAGGATTATATTCAGGAACTCTTTTGCAGGGTTTCATCCCATAATGGGGACATCAGAAACACTCAGAGTTATTGGTGTTGACTTTTAAAAGAATTTTAAATCCTCCCTGACAATGTACCCAGTCTACGTTGGGCTAAATGGTCTGACCTGATGTCTGAGTGAGGGGGGAGAACATAGGGAAAGAAAGGAAAGGGGAGGAAGAAAACTCAGTCTACAGAAGTCGGGTGGCAGAGGGTGGATCCGTGCCCCACAATCCTGCCAGTCCAAGATCCCCAGGTTGCATTGACGACGTGGATAGCAAATAATTGAGTTTCCTGGAGTCGCTGCTCTGCTCCTCACCGCTCAGAATGGTCCCGACGGATAGTAGGTCAGAGGCTCAAACCACCACCAGGAGGCAGCAAAGTGCCGCCAAGGCAGGAGTAGGTGGGGAGTGACGTCACGGCAGCCAGCTGCGAGGGACACACCTGAGCCCGCTTATGAACCATCAGCGTCGCAGACAGACAATCCTGCAGCTTCCCTGCAGCGAGATCTTAGATTATATGGAACGCATGCTGCTGGAGTTTCACGCGACAATAATTTCAAGGGGAAAAAAATCATATCGCCATCTCCATTGCGATCTAAAAGTCATTTGTACACTTTCAGTCTCCATTTCTACTGAAAGTCACATACCAGAGCGGCAATGAAACAAACCGATCTTACCGCCATCGAAATGACTTGTTCATTCGCCCAACAATGTTTTTGTTCCGGAATCACAGCAAACATCATGTTGCGGGGTAAGGCCTTAGAGCAGCGACTCTCAACCTGTGGGTCAAGACCCTTTTGGGGCGGCAAAGATCTTTTCACAAAGGTCACCTAGGACCGTCGGAAAACACTTATTTCCGATAGTCTTAGGAACCGAGACGCTGCTGCTCCATCCGTCTCCGGGCGGGTCTGCCACACACAGATACACCTTCACAGAGTACCGGGTGTGAGGATTGTTACCCAGGCTACACCATGCTTCAAGACACTAGTCCATTTATTTGTCATTAGAAATACATATTTCACAATAGTATGACTACATATCGTTCAGTGACTAATCACCATGCTTGAATTATGTTCAGCTTGTAACAAGGAAAATACATCCTACGTATCCAATATTTACATTACAATCCATAACAGTAGCAAAATGACAGTGACGGAGCAGCAATGAAAATAATATTATGGTGGGGGGTTCACCAGGACATGAATGGACAGCGGCAAGAGGCAGGTTGAGAACCGCTGTCTTAAAGCAACAGTTCCTACACTATTCTCTGAAACACTGTTTCCAGAAGATGTTAAACAATCAGGCAACACGAAGTCAAATGGCCAATGGATACATTCACCTAGGAAATGCTACTTGGGTATCCTTAAGGTACCTTAGTGTCAAATTCTCTAAATTAAAGAAGCAAATTTGCCTTTGCCCAATTCACTGTGTTATAGATTTGAATCTCAAGCCCCCTCCTCTCCATAAAGCCATTAGTATGTTTGTACCGTTTGGGTCGTATACCTACTCTTCATCGTCGGTGTCATTATGTCACAAAGACCAGGTGCCAATGGGGAAGCTGGCATGGTGGAGGAGGGTGACCTCTGTATAGCGTGATTTTGGGGGGGAGGGGCATCACTTCTGTATAGCATTTTATGACTGCAGGACCCCTGAAAGTGTGCGCATCACCTTGACCATCAAAGCCGACACTGCTCTCACTTCACTGCACACAACAGCCACGCCCCTAGTGCTCACAAGTCGATTTTTTTTTTACCAGCACTGCAAGTGCAAAATGCCAGACAACGAGATAGTTGATGCATGAGGAGAAGGCGTGTTACATTGGCGTCTTTCTGTTCAAGGCAGAAACCTTTCTCGTGTGTCTCCTGTCACAACGCTGCATTGTTTCCTTCTAGATGTGCCTGCCAAGGGCATAAGACAACCACAAAAAAAAAAAAAGGAGGGGTATCTATATTGGCAAGACAAAGAGACTGTTATTTGCAGATGAAGTGTGTCTACTCTGAAAAACCAAGAGAATAAGCTAAAAGCCTGTGAGAATGAATCAGTGCAGCTGCTAAGAAGGCTGACACAAGGTGATCAACATACCAAGACCAGCACCTGTCCTCTACTCGGGCGGGGGGGAGGGGGGGTGATAGGTGAGAAAGCACAGTGGAGGGGAAGAATATGTTTGACAAAGGATGCGCAAAATAGGCTGAATAGGCTTTTGTATAAAAGCAAACCCAAACTCACCACCATCAAAGTCAATGTCGAAACCGAGTGCCTATCCAGAGTACAGAATGAGGTTGCCCCATCTTTTCCCGAGGCTGGCTGGTGGGTTCATTTAACCTTTGGATTAGCAGCATGGTGGAACGCTCCACCATGGTTCTCTAAAGTTGTACAAGGACTTTTTAAAAAGGTTCAGATCAATGCAGACATAGCTCCTGTTCTTTGTCTGTATTGTAAAATGATCCACCTTCCCTCAAGTCATCTATAAAGTTGATGCAATTTCAATTAAAAATATTCACAGGGATTTTTTTTGACTTGAGGAATTGATGCTGTAGATCATCTGATGATGACACAAAATGGTAGAAAAATTAGGGGAGTAAAACAGTAGTTGGGAGGTGTGTTAGTCTGGGTAGGCGAGAGGAACAAATTTCATAGACATATATGGATATAAGGAAAAGGTTTATATACAAGAGGAACAGGACATTGAGCCCAGTCCAATTCAAAATCATAAGTCTGATATTAACCCATATGTCCGAAATCAGTCTATAAAGTCTCCTTCCAACTCACGAAGTCACAGGTCAGTGGGTGCAGAATCCCGGTGCTGGCAGGGGTCTCCCATGGCTCCTCACTACCAGGGTTCAGGGTCCATCAACGGCAGAAGCAACTCATCGCTGGCAGAGGTCTCCATGTGGCTGCCCCAGCTTCAGAGGTCTGGCTCCATCAGGGCAAAGCCGTGTGGTCTCTCGGCCGGCTCCTCCAGCTTCTTGGATGCTGCCATCTTGTCTTGTTGGTGATTCATCGTCTCTGAGACTTAACTCCCAACAACTGGGGAGATAGCTTCTCATCTTCACAAGGGAAATATCACGAGATTTTCCAGAACTCTCAGGAGAAAGCCATGCCCACATAGAGGCCTCAATGGCTATCTCCGGATTAAAAGGCTAGACTCCACCCCTACATTTCAATCATAAAATTAACATTAGCACATGACTGCCACAGGAGGGGAGGGACTTACCTCACAAAGCCAGTTCATACATCAAACTCGATACAATACAAAGAGGAAGATCTGGAGAGGAAGCATCCACGGATCCCTGGTGTCTTTGACAGGACTTTACGTGCCACTGGAGCAGAAGCTCATTTCAAATTAGCTTAAACAAAACCAGTAAATTACCCGAAGAATGCTAGACAATGTTACAGGATTTGAGAAAGAGATGGACAACCAGATCTCAAGGAGGACATCCACTAAGGCTGCATGAGTCGCATCAGCTGCCAGAGGCGGTTGGTCCTCCCTGCAGCGCTTCTCTGGGCCGCCCGGGCTTCTGGCATCTCTCCTTCCACCTGTCTACTACTGTGACTCTTAAGCTTCTGGTTTCATTCTCTGCAGACCAGAGTCCCTCCGGACCTGTCAGATCTAACCTGGGGCTCAGGGACTTAGTCTCAGATGGAGAGGGAACCCTTCTCAGAGAAGAAGCCTGCAGGTTCCTGGCTACACCCAAAGATGCGGTTCCCTCCTCCTGGGCTACTCAGCCTGCTCTACTGCATTGGACACCCCAAGGACACAAAAGGCTCTTTGTAATAAGGATGCTCACTTAGGATTGCAAGGAAGGCAGTTCTTACCGCCCCACTTTGTCTGAGATAATCTTTATTCATCCTTCAGAGCTCTGCGCAACACTCCTTGACAAAGGACGCCTGCCCCGCCCGAATCCAGTGAGCTGTCTGCCGCTTGTTTTCACGGATGCCGACTCTTTCGTGTCCTACGTACCACGAGGCCGAGTATATCACCGAGGGTCGTTTTCTGGCAAGTTTGTAAAAACATAACTTATGAAAAAATAATTATATATGTAACCTATGCACAGTGTGTTAGTTGAAACAAATCCAGAGTCACTCCTATGTGTATAAGAATGAGCTTTGTGGCTGAGCCCCGGCAAGGTGGCGTAGTGGTTGTGCGCGGGACTGCGGCCCACTGGGATGGAGGTTCAACTCCAACTCCACAGCATCAAAGGCTGGGCCTCCTACTCCCACCACCAGAGGGCAGTAATGCCCCCCCAAACAAACAAACAACCAAAAAGAATGAACTTTATATCAAAGAGCAACTGTATCTTGAGAACACACTCCAGCCCAATCCAGATCAAGTCCGTGAGTTCGATGTTACCTCATACGTCTGATACTAGTCCATAAATTCTTCCTCGGACTCACACAGTATGTGCAATGATGCCGAATGCAGGAAGATCACAGGCCAGTGGGTGGAAATTCTTGAGGATTCAGTGGCATTGAAAGCATCTCCAGGGCTCTGGCTGCCGTCAGCGTGGGTCCAGGCAGCTTGTCAACTGGAAGGTTTAGCAGAGAGGGTGTGTGTCCTGCCTCCAGCGAGGAAGATATGAAGTTCCAGAATCCTCTTGTGAGGGCCATGCCCACAAGGAGGGATCACCAGGCTGGGACCTGATTCACAGTCTAGACCACCCCTTCATTCTTTCCTTATTAGTATTTATCAAGTCCACATGAAATTGTGTAACTGCCAGACAGTAAAATCCACCTTTTGTGGCAATGCAGGTCTGTGAGTTTTGATGAACACACACAGTTGTAAAACTATCCTCAGACAGAATATCTGGCATTTCTATCACCCAAGAAAGTGAATGTCCATTTGTAATCAATCCCCTCCTCTACCACCAGCTCCTGGAACCATCGATCTGATGTTGGTCATTATAGCTTTGCCTTTTACAGAAGGTCCTTTTCTTTTTGGGCATCACTGCCCTCTGGTGGCAGTGGGAGGCCCAGCCTTGCTCCTGGAGAGCTGGATTTGAACTGCCAACCCTGTGGGCCACAGTCCTGCACTCAACCACTATGCCACCGGGGCTCAACCCTTCGGAAGGTCATTTAACTGAAACTTGTACTTGGTTCCTTTCACTCGGTTGTCGTAGAATGATTTCATGTTTGACTTCCTTGCCAAAATGTAATTGTGAAGTGAGCAACCACACTGTTGGCTTGTCAATGGGAAGGCGAAGCAGAGAGTGTGTGTCCCACCTGTAGGGAGGAAGACAGAAGTTCCCAGAATTCTCAGGAGAAGGCCTGGCCCACACAGAAGCATCAATGGCTATATGACCTGATTGACAGGCCAGGCTCCACCTTTTTGCTAAAGTTGACAGGAGATTCTGTAACTGTTCTTTGGAAGTGTTGTCAGGAGAGAGGAGTCCATAAGAGAAGGACATCAGGCTGGATAAAACAGAGTCAGCCAAAAAGAAAACCCTTGACAAGATGGATGGATGATAAAGTGACATAACAACTGTAAGGGCAGCTATCTTTTCCATCAGGTGACTGTGAGTTACAGCCTTAATGACACTTACTGGCAGCTGAATGTCAAACAGAGGTGGAAACATCCTCCACCTTCTCTTGAAATCTATACCCACCACTGCGAGATGCCGTGTTAGTGGCCGTAGCAGTGAAATTCAGCATCGGTGGACTCAGGACACAATCATATTTGTGTCTCTGGAAAGTTGGCTGTGGCTTCGGGAACAGGGATGGGTTCAAGCAGCAGGGTGGAAAGGCGGGCAGATAAAAGGCCGAGGCAAGAAATGGCACTGGCATGGGGTGGAGATGGGCAGCTGTGCGTAAGAATGATTTAGAAACAGAATAACCAGAGCCTGGCGATGAACGTGTTGTACATGTCAAGCAAAGGGGAGGAAGACAGGACAAAGTTGGGCCTGGATACCCAGCAACCTCACGGTGCCCAATGCCAAGTGAGGGAACCTGGTCTGTGAGAGGTGGGGGGTGACCTAAAACTTGGTTATGGATTCTTGAAATGGCTTTGGGTCATTAAAGGTCACTGTCTAGTTGGCCATTGGATATAAAAGCAAGAAATTCAAGTGAGCAAGGGAGGTGAGTATATACCCATAAGAAATAAAGAACACCACACAAACAGATGTAGGCACACCTATGTTTACTGCAGCAATTTCTTAATGGAAACAACCAAAATTGGCAAATATAGAAGAAGGGATAAACAAACTCTGCTACGTTCATATAAGAGAAAATATGATGCACCAATAAAAGACAAAGATGATTTTTCTTTTTGGGGGGGGCATCACTGCCCTGGTTGGAGTAGGAGACCCAGTCTTGCTCCTGGAGAACTGCTGCTGGATTTGAACCGCCAGCCCAGTGGACCGCAGTTCCGCGCACAATCACTACGCCACCAGGACTCAGCCCCAAAGATGACTCTCTTAAACACTGAAAGACTTGTACAAAACTAGAGAACATTGTGCTTACCAAGGTAGTTGAACTTATTTACTCATTTTTTATAATGTAGATTTATATTCAATAGTATAGTGACAAAACCATCTCAAATTGTATTTTTCTCTGAGATATTAAGAAAGCTATTGTGATTTATAGCACAATTACGTTTTTGTGCTTAACTTACCCTTTAAATTTTAAATTTTATTCTTATTATGTATAATAAAAATACCGTATATGGTATCTGCATATAATATATAATGCAACATAATTCCATAACACATGCTTATATTTTTCAAAATAAAGTAAATCAGTGAATTAAAAAATAAAAAAGACATATGAACAAATAGCTTCATCACAGTGCTTATTTTAAGAGTTAAATGTTGAAAATAGCATAGCTACCCATTGGTTAAGAATAAATGAAAACAGACATATCACCTATTTACTAAAGTATCAGATAGTCACTTAAAAATGGAAGCAAAAAATTGTTTAAAAAAAAGGAAACAGAGGCTGAGCCCCAGTGGCGTAGTGGTTGTGCGCGGGACTGCAGCCCACTGGGATGGAGGTTCAATTCCAGCTCCACAGGAGCAAAGACTGGGCCTCCTACTCCCACCACCAGTGGACAGTGAGGCCCGAAAATCAAAAAAAAAGGAAGCAATCAGTGAAATAAGGGTTGGCAGAAAAATCAAGTTTTAAGATGTCCGATTCCAGATCCAGGTAGACAACCTCATAAAGACAAATATTTAATGGTATCATTATTATAAAGACAAACAAAGAAAAAGTTGAGACTTTGAAGACCACAAGGAGTCCAGGGATGGTGTGGGGGCAGGGAGTGATAGGAAATTATAGAGAGAGGGAAGATGGGGCAGGGAGAGCCATATTTCTGGGACGTTTAATGGGATACTATTACTGCTTCCATTGGTTGAGGTGGACTGTGCACCTACATAAACTATCCTATTTTAAAATGAACAAAAATACCTAGAAAAATTTAAAACTAAAGTGAAGTTTCACAGACTTTGGAAACCCTCCACATTCCTTACTCCTTGGACCTAAATATGGGGCTGAGTGGAAAAGAAGGAAAATTAAAATTAAGTGGGCTTGACGTCTTTACTGATATTGAAGGGGTGTCCCCCCAATCCAGAATTACACTGCGCAGAGTGCATCTTTCTTGATAGTATGTATTTTTTTTCCCTCTGGGGGAGCATCTGAGCAACCCACTCTGAGTTGGTGCACCTAGTGGCGCCCCCTGGGAAGGTTCTCTCTGGTCACAGTGAATTTTCTGAAAAAGCAGGGG